>VZRL01003444.1:823819-862001 GCA_013397895.1 Origma solitaria | reverse complement strand
GGAGGAAAACCACGGCCATAACCATGACAATGACCACGACGACGACCATGACGGCGGTGGTGGCGGCGAGACGGCGGCGCTCAGTGAGGAGGGCCGGGGATCGGGCGGGCGGGGAGAGCCGGGCCAGCCGTGCCGGGGCTGAGGGCGGGCGCCATGCGGAGCCCGGGCGGGTTTGAATGTACACCTTGGGCGGGTTTGAATTTACAGCCCGGAGCCGCTTTCTGCCTCCGTCCGCCCGCTCCGGGAGCCCTGGGAGGCGGAGGCTGCCGCTTCTCCCGCTTCTCCCGGCGCCGTGTGGGGCGGCGCGTGTTCCCGCCGGGCCTCGAGCCGCTCCAACCCGCGCTCCTGCCCCTTCTTTCTTCCCCAAACCTAACGATAGATCATCTTTGGTGATGAGTTATTATTCCTTGGGGAGCCCGGAGTGCGGCGCGGGCTCAGCCGCGCATCTTCCCTTCCCCGCGGTCTTTTAAACCAAAACGTGTTTGCGCCATGTGCTCAAGGACGACCCCGCTGAAGCACGGGGGTTGGACCACCGTGGTCCTCCAAACCTGACCCTCTCTGGGACTCTGTAAGCTGGTTTCGCTGAATTTCCCCCGAAATGTGCCCTTGCTGCTGCTGCAGCCTTATGTTTCCAGTGAACTGGCTCTTCTATTTTTTTTTTTTTTTGTTTATATGTAATTTAGGCTTTCTGAAGCGTTATTCGGTTTGTGCGTAATGAGTGATTCCTAATGGGCCTTGTAAAAATCCTGAGGTCTTGTTTCGGTAGTAGCCTGCTTTTCTTCATCATTCAGTCTGGAAGTTTATCTCTCTCTGTATGCATCTACATATTGACTACATTTTTTTACTTATATGTGTATTCTCCTTTTCAACCGTTTTGACTTCTCCACGTGCTCTGAAGATGCACATTCTCCAGCTCTGCTGGATTTTTGTCACTGCTGTGCTCTCACTATGCATTTTTATAACTGTTTCCACTTTCCTCACAGTTAATCAATAGCTGTTATGGATTTCTTACCAAACATCCTTTTCCTCGTTTTCTTTCTATCTTTATATTAATAAAGTGTGTAGAAACTCTCATCAGGAATCCTGCAACTTTTTAATGGAGGAGTAGGCTCCATGCAAGTCTTTCTTAGGTGAGTTGTCAGCTTAAAGACAGGTCTGTGAGGAACACAGCAACAATCTCTGCATAGCAGTCCAACTCCTGATATTTTTTAAGGTAGGTAGAATAGTTTGACTCTGTGCTTCTGGTTTTTTTAAAGAGTTTCTGAGTCCCTGTCTTGAGGTATTCCTTCCATTTCCTCTTTCTGTTTTGTTTCCATAATAACAGATATTTGTACCCAACAGCAGTGTTTGAAAGAAAACAAACAAAAGTAGCCCAGGGGAATCTGAAGAACTGCTCTAAGATCCTTCCGGCCTGTCCTGAGTTGTGGTCAGGAATAGGTGGACAGGGAGGACCGGTGAAGTCAGAATCATGGAATGGTTTGGGTGGGAAGGGGCCTATAGCCCACCCTGTTCCAGGCCCCATCCGGAGAGCAGCCAAACATTCCTGGATCTTCTGGAAATAAATGCAAACACAAACCAGTCTATAGCTCCGTATTTTCTCCACGTGGTGCATCCCAGTTCCTGTGTTGGGATAGGCAGTGAGTGGTTGCCTTTTGTGCTCTCTGTGCACCTCCTGATCTCAGAAGCATCCATCCCATCCAGGCTGAAAAGCCTTGGCCTGCTCTGTTGCTTCTCAGTAGTTGCAGAGTGATGTCAGGGCTTTGTTATTTCTTGTCACCCGTGATTGAAACTTCCCTAGTCCCACCTGTCCCTTGGAATCTTGCTGGGATCAGGGCAGTGGCTTTCAGAATCCTTTCATTGTGCTTCCTAATGTACCTTGGTGAGGGGTGGGACCACAGCTTCTGAGAGTTTCTACCTCTTTCTTCAGTTATTTTCCCCAGGTTTGCCTTGGGCACTTGGCTATTCTCATCCGTTTTATTGCCTCATTTCTCAGCCTTTTTAAGCACTTGAAATTCTATTTCTGGTCTATTTTGCGCTGCCCCAGGGACTCATTCATTTGCAGATGCTGATGCTGATGGCACCAGCACGGATATCTTTACAGCCTCTGCTGATAGCAAATTCCTTCTTTGTTGCCTTCTTCCTTCAGTTTGTTTGAATCATAAACTGTTCTAAACCACAGTTATCAAACTTTTTTAGCCAACTGAAAATTGTCAGGAGGTTTTGAACCTCCTCCTTGCCTGCTTTGCCTTGTTTCACTGCATGCTGCCAGAAAATAACATGTAAATGTTATTTTGTTCACCTTAAACATCTGCTGTTGATGTGTGAATAGTCCTTTCATCTGTCCAGCATGCCAGTATTATTCCACAGTGGTTTCCAAGGATAATTGGAGTGTTAATTCATCTCATACTATTCTCCAATATAATTTCTTTTCCTCCTTCACAGCTCCTAGTCAGCACCAGATTTCTGGAAACAAATGAGTATGTTTGTATAGTGCAGTTACATCAACAACACTTTCAGATGGGCTTTTGTTTGGCTTTTAGATGGTGTGGTGGACTCTGAAAAAGTGAAGAGCAGCAATGTGGATGTGAAAATTCCCAAGTCAGAATTGGAAGCTGAAGAGAAAGGAGCAGAGGAAGAACCCCCAAGGGAATCTGATAGCAACATTTTGGATGTATCGTCTGATTACCCAAGAGGTTTGCTAATAAACCCTTACTATTTGTGTCATGTGCTTGAGGAAAGGCGGAAATAGTAGGGAGGAAAGGTGAAAGGAATGTGCAAAATACCATTTTAAAACTCAGCTCTGTATTCTGAGCACATGGATCAGTTGCTTTGTCTTGCATAAGAAAACCTGAAGATTGATCTTGTAAAAATATTGTAAAGGTTGAAGTCACGACAGAACCTGTGTTACTGTAAAGTGTGCTGTAACAATAAAGCAGAATTATTGGATAGCCTAATTTTCTTGGTATTGGCAAGTTCTAACTGATGAGTTGACAAATCAGGTGGTAGATGTAAAGGTTAAACTATTTACTGAGGGAAAGGAAAAAAAGGTAGAATTTAATGTATCCTGGCTCTACATGAATAATTGTTCTAAAACTTGGCCCATTTTTAGTTGATACTTAGTTTTGCTAGACAATTCATAGGATGTTTTTGCACTGCTTTGGTGTGTGATTTGCATTCACTCTCAATGCTGAGCAGTAGAACCAGATGTAAAGGGAATGTGCCTTGATCTTTTCAGCTGATTGTTTTTCAGATGAAGGTCTTTGCAATTTGAGAAAGTGTGTATGTCAGTATAAAAAGCAGTAGGAATATATGAAAATATATGGATGTTAATAAACAGTCATTCTGGGTATAATTTTTGCAGTCATTCCTGCTGCCATGGAAGTTAAAGGACAAAAACAAGTATTCATTTTCTAACAGTGTTAGATTTTAAATGATGCATAGAAAAGTAGCAGTAAACTAAAAGCAGTTTTTAAACTAAGAACATTTAACTTCTCAATATTCCTGGTTTTTTTTTAGACAAACACATTTCAATTCAGAGACATCTCGCTGATCTAGAGAAACTGGCCGACCTGAGAGAAGGTGAGTTTACCACAGCAGTGTCCCAGAGCACAAATCTTTGTGTTATAGGCATTTACATTTTCCTTTAGTTTTTATTTTAAACATACTACATATATTTATGATACTTAAAGACTAGGGGTTTGGTTAGAAAAAAGCTTTATGACTTATTCCGCTAATTTCTGCCTGAGAGGTTGTTTGGCATTCAGCTAGTTTTTATTTAAGTTAGTACTTAATTACAACACCTTAACTTAGTTACAGCACCTTGCCCATGCTTTTTATGTCTCTCATGCAGGATTTTCGAGAAGAAAAAGAATTTTATATAGGGTACATTGCCTTTTTTGCAGCCTAAAGAGGTACCAGCTGCTTGTTTCAGCCAAAAGATCCAGGGGCTGAAATGACAAAGTCTTGTTCTAACCTCCTAATTTGTGGACTTTCTGGGTTTTAAGGGTTGTTTTTTTGGTTTGGGGTTGTTTTGGTTTTTTTGTTTGTTTTGTTTTTTCTGGTTTGGTTTTTTTTGTTTGTTTTTGGGGGGTTTTTTGTTGTTTGTTTGGTTTTTGGGGGTTTTTTTGTTTGGTTTGGTTTGGTTTTTTGGTTTTTTTAAATTTTGCAAGTCTCTGCATGTCCTCTGTAAAGTGTATGTTCCTCAGTACTCTTCAGAAGTTGCATTAGCCTCATGTTACTGGAGTCAAAAATACTACAAACGAAACCCCAAAGGTTGTAGAAGTTAATGATTTTAAGGTTCTAGTGATGTTGGTCTATATTCCATGGAGCAGAAAGAGGCACCCCATAAATCTGAAGTACGTGCATGAAATAGAATGTTCCCTGGGGGCTTCATCTTTAACTCGTGTTGATTTTACCTTCAGCCTTTTTTCTCTTAGCCTGCATCTCAGTTAACATGAGTGGTAACTGCATTTCATGTTTCTCATCATTTTTAATTGTATTTTCAGATGAAAAGAAGCCTTGTCCATTGTGTCCTGAGGAGAAATTCAAAGCTTGCTATAGCCACAAACTCCACCGTCACCTGCAGAATTTGCACTGGAAGGTTTCTGTTGAATATGAAGGTAATGGCAATTGGGTTTGAATAGTAAATACTAGGAGAAATTGTAGGCATGTTCTGTGTTTCATCTTTCAAAATTGTTCTTGAATTCAGCATTTTGTTACCAGCTCTGAATTAGAACCATATTTTGATAGAATTAATTTTGAGGTGGGATGTAAATGTGAAAAAACTGTGTTTTTCTTCATGAAAAGCCAAAATAGTTGCAATTGTGCATTTTTTCATTATGAAAACACCAGCAATTTCTTGGCTTGTCATGACAATGAACATAAAATTTAAAATGTGTGTATAGTGAAAACTCCAATAAAAGTTTTAGTTCTATATTGATAATAGTCAGATACACACATGGTCAGTTTTGGTGCATCATAAAGATTCCCTGGGTTTAGATAAAAACTTGAAGTATTTATGTACTATCAGTGTTTAGTAGCTTTAATTGTTTTTAAATAAACTCTGTGATATGCTTGTAAGATGTATAAAATTCCTACAGGAAGTTTAGGAAGGAAAAGAAAGTGATCACTGTGTGTATTTTTAAAAATCTAGGTGTATAGGTTTGTGGGAAATCAAATGACTATTTAGAGGATGAACAAGATAAGCTATAAATGTTCCACCTGGAGTATCAGGTATCTCATTTTGGTTTTCTTTAACTGTGGAACATATATTTTATAGGAGTCTTCACACAAGCCCTTTAGCCAGGTAACTATTTTTGTGAAAGACTCACAAGTACTTTTGAACTGGAGAGTTGGCACAGCTTTGTAGGATGCTCAGAGACTTATTTTAATAAATTTTAGGTTCTGTGCATTTTAAAATGTATAAGTAGCTGGTAAATTCCCCTGTGCAGAGAGTGAATGTACCAGATAATTGGTGATGTTCTCTTACTGCTGTCGTGTGAAATCTGAAGCGAGAGCACGTGGTGCAGGCTGCAGCCATGCTGTTCATTTACAGTTCTGTGATGGGACTTGTTTTCCAGGGTACAGAATGTGCATCTGTCACTTACCTTGTCTGCCAGTAAAGCCCAACCTTGTTGGAGACCAGGTAAAAATGCTGAATTACTGAAATTCTTGTTACTGTACAAAGTGGGAGAAGTGGGTGGCTGAGGGGAACTTTTGAGATCTGCTTAGTCACCAAATACATCTTGCTCCTGTGTGTGGGATGCCAAAAGCTTCTTGGTCCAGGGTGTAATTGTTTGGTGGAACCCTTGGGCAGCTGAATGTGATTGTATCTCTGTCGTTGTGGGAGCAGCTGCCTACATCAGCTCTGCCTATGGATTCCAGGTATTTTGAGTGCTCTAGAGGTAACAGACAGATGGCTTTTCATATGCCTGTGTTCAGTTCTACTTTAACCATGTTTTATGTATTCTGAAACTACGTAAAAGGCTCTGTTTTACAGACATTGCCAAAGATGGGAGCTCATTACCACTGCATTATCTGCTCAGCGACCATCATACGAAGAAGTGACATGATAGGTCACATCAATCGGCACGTGAATAAAGGAGAGACTGAGTCAAGGTTTATCACAGGTGGGCTCTGACTGACAGGAATCATTCAGGCTTTTTCTGTCAGGTACCACGTACAGTAACTGTGATAAGGGGTGGGAGACACGGGAAAAAATCAGAAACAGAGTTAGTTTTTCTAATGAAAAATCTGCCCTTAATATTTCAGAACTTGTGTTTCCTCAGAGGTGTAGCAGAGTTGTAATTTAGTCTTGCATTTGCGAGTTCCTCTGTTCTTACTGATAACTAATACTCCTCTCCCACTTAGTTTAACGCTTTAAGTACCAGTTTCTCTGTCTCCAGAAGAAGCAGGGACATGGCATCCACAGAACAAAAAGTCTGGAGTAAGTCTTCGTGCAGCATAAAAATCCTTTCCTTTTTATCCAAACTGCACCAGCCTGGGTTCCCAAAACAAGAGGATATTTTTTAGTCCTAGGGAGTCATGGTAGCGGTGTTGCTAGTTTTTGGTGAATTACAATCCTACCTGACTTTCTCCAGAATGAGACTTTGGTTTCTAAACTTGCATAAACTCGGTTAAAAACATTCTAAATAATTGGAACGCCAGTAGTTTGACACCTGGGCGTCAGGTTGCATGTCTGAAAAGTGATGGTAGTACCATATTCCATATCTTTATTATAGAGTTTGTGCTATGAAATACATTGATCTCTGTGTGCTTCCCTTCAGAGATGTGAGTAAAGAATGGCTCATTTATCATTTTTTAACAAAATGCATGAGGTGCTTTTTCCTCATGGGGAGAGGAGAAATCCAGAGGTTTCATGCTTTGTAGGCACTTGGCAGCTCCTGGGGCTTGGAGCAGATACACCACATGTGTGTTTGAAAGAGAGAGAGGCAGGCTGAACACTGGAAGGTGTCCAGTTGATACAAATTTTTCCTGGTCGTTCCCAGGTAACTTTTGGACTGGGGATGAATTGCTGAATGACAGCCTGTGTTTACAGCTGTCTGGTCTGAAAGCTTGGTTTGCCAGACTGTTGACACAGAGCTCAGGTGCTGGAATAGTCCCTGTGCTTGTGCTGTTCATGCACATTTCGTGGGGCTGTTTGGTAACTTAGATTAGATCAAGGATTTTCAGGCATTTTCATAGTTCATTAATACACATGCAGGACTGTGTTATTAGGGTTTTAATTAATTAGCAAAGTATAATGTTTAAACATGCAAAACAAATGTGCTATGCCTCAGGCTCAGGGGCTGGCTTTCTTAAATTGTAGCTAAATTTCTTAATAAGAGCCCCAGCTGAGAAACAAATCTGATGTTTTATGGGAAGAAAATTGTGGTAGAGCGTGATCATTACATGCCACTTTTGGGATTAGAAGATAAATTGTTGCTTGCTTCCCCCTCACCCTTGTTAAGTGATCCATGTGCTGGTTGGATTGCAGCATAACCCAGACTTCTTGCTTTATGGGAGCAGCTTTTCAATGCAATTTACCAACCGTGTTAATATTAATTTCAATTTTCATTGATTCTTTCCTTCCCCCTCAATTCCTTCTTTCAGTTCGTAATCCCAAGTCTTCTTACGAGGTGGTGAAAGAGTCAGCCACAGATGTGCAGGTTCTTCCCAACCACTCCACGCCGCAGAAAACAGATTCCTATTTTAATCCTAAAATGAAACTCAACAGGTGAGAGAGCAGGGAGTGGGAGGATGCACCAGAGGGGTGGGGAGTTGGAAGTGAAAAATACATGTTTTGAAAACCAACCCTGCAAAACTTCTCTTCAGAGGGCAGGAGAATGGAGTTTTCATCAGAAAACTCTTCTGACAAATAATATTTATACCCAAGAACACTGTAGGTGAATTACTGTCATTTCTGAAGCAATTAAGTGTTTTGCTGTAATTAGTAGATCTTACCTTAAGAATATGTTGCTGTAGAATTCAACTTTTCAGTATAGTTGAAGTTTTTGATTTATAGTTCTTCCCTGTAAAAGGTAGGAGTTTAGCTTAAATAATCTACTATTATGTTAAAGAGAAACAAATTAGGAAAAGGAAGGAAAAATGTTTTCTCAGCTTGCTGACTTGGGCCATTATTTTTTATCTCCCAGGCAGTTGATATTCTGTGCACTGGCTGTGCTTGCTGGGGAACGCAAACCCATTGAATGTCTGGATGCTTTTGGTGCCACTGGTAAAGTCCATTTCTTTAATATTTTGCTTAATATCCAGTAGGAAGAAGCTGCAGAAATTCATAAATGCCATCACATTCTCAAAAATAATGTGAGGAACACAGTAATTTTCTTCCTTAGGCAGAAGTCATGAGCTTCCATACAAAAAGCAGCTGTCAAAAGCTGTATTAGGGCTCTTAAAAAGACTGTAAATAATAAAGTTTAATGGTCTTTTTAAAATCACTTGCCTTAATGTCCATGAATTCTGCTTATCCTCAGGTATCATGGGATTGCAGTGGGCAAAGCATCTCCGAAGTTCTGTGAAAGTTACAATTAATGATTGTAATGAAAATTCTGTGACAATGATTAAGGAAAATTGTCATTTAAACAAAATGAAGGTGAAACTGAACATTAAGGAAGAAGACAACGATGAAACTGTGGGAGATGGAGAAGAAAATAGTGACACCATTGAGGTGACAAAAATGGATGCCAATGTTATCATGCATTTGAGATCATTTGATTTCATGTAAGTGTTGAATGCTTTGTTACAATTTTCTGGTTTGCTAATGAAACACCCCGTCCCACTTCCCAGTATATGATTGTTTGGAGAAGTTGGAATGATGAAAGAATCAACGAACAATCACTTGAAATGTAATTTTGTTGTCCCAGAAATGGTGTGGGGACAGAACTTTAATCTTAAATGTTTTAGAAATTGCAGGAAAAATATTAGCCCTTCTGACATCCAGAATGACGCATGACAATTTTAAGCCAAACTGTTTTGGTTTTTTTAATAACTTCATTGTCTGTTTGCTGAAGGAAAATGTCACGTTAGTCTTCTTCTTTCTTTAAACTTCTCTTAGTTTAAAATGTATGTATTTGCCTGCTGTTCATTGCATCTCTTGTTTTTATCCATTTTGCAGCATATTAACTTTGAATTAAAGTAGGCTGACAGTTCCAGGTTTTGTATATAGAGGCATACATTCAAATCCTATACAGGCATCAAAATAAGTGATGGGATTTTTTTGTTTTATTACTGATTAACATCCAGATCTAAGCAGTGCTGGAAGTTTTAGTTCTGTTCCTTCTTTCTGTTTTAAATGTGACCATAGATGAAGGTTACAAAACAATATTTTCTTCAGGGTAAAGCCAGACTGGAGCATTTATAGATACTCAGTGGTACTTCCTTTTTTTTCAGCCATTTGGACCCCTTTGGAACTTCTGTGAATTACCTGGACTCTGCCTTTAGAAATGTGAGAAACCTTGGGATTGTGTCTCTGACGTCCACAGACATCAGCTCCCTGTATGCCAAGGCTCAGCACGTGGCCCTGCGTCACTACGGGTGCAATATTGTCAGAACAGAGTACTACAAGGAGCTGGCAGCCAGGACTGTCATTGCTGCTGTCACAAGGTACTGCTAAACCAGCTCCAGTTAGGCTAAAAAATCATTCGAAATAGTTAGTGACTGGGCAAGGTGAAAATGCATCAGTAGGATGGGGGGGTGGGATGGTAACAGGAAAAAGAAATACCCAGACTCGCAAACTCTTCTGTTTCTTTATCAATTTTGCTGCATAGGACTTCATAAATACAAATTGAACCACTTGAATGGCTTCTAGCTAAGCATTTCAGTTAGACTTGGTTCAGTGGAACCTGATGTTCACTTCAGATCCTCATCCTTGAAGTTCAAAAGATAGATGTGATTACTGAATTGTGAAATTAGTTATTTGAATATAGATACTCTCAGTAAATCCACTCTGTTAAATAAGTGAAGACATAAAACCTAATTGGAGAAAAAAGGTACAGGCAAGAGGGGGGACAATGCTGGGGAAAGATAGGGAAGAAATTAAATCCCAGAGGTTTTGAGAATGCCAGACCACAAATGCTGATCTGAATGTGTTTAGATTTCCCTTCTCCTCTCCCTGTACGTTTGATGGTGCAGGTGGCAGACCATATTCCTAGCTGTGATAGAAAAATGTAAAATCAGATTTGCTTGGCCTGCCAGGAAGGAGACAAAACGAGGCACTTCAGAAAGAGCACTTCCTCCTGGTCTGTCCAATCTTCAGTACCTCTCTCTGGGAAGTGGATGAGCTCAAGAACCATGCAGCAGTTTCAGGTGTCTGTGGCAATGTTTGCCTGCTCAGTTCAATCCAATTTGGGTTTTGTGTGTGTGTTTCTCCCTGCCAGAGCTGCAGCTCGCTGTAACAAAGGCATTGAAGTCCTGCTGGCAGTAGCTCTGGAACATTTTGTTCTGGTGGTGGTCAGAGTTCTACGGGGACCGAGCCCTGCGGATGATTCAGCAAAGAAGATCCGATACCTCATCCACTGCCAGTGGTGTGAAGAGAGAGTTTTCCAGAAAGAGGGCAATATGGTGGAAGGTAAATGGCTTTTCTTTTGCACTTGGTCTCTGTTTTGTGCCTTGTTTGTATTTACATCCCATTAGTAACAATTTCCTTGTCTGCAACAATGAGTGGTTTGTGTGAGAGGGCCCTGTGTTTCACGGTCGAGGGCTAGATCAGTTATCTGCATGGATTTGCCTGTAAATGTCCTGGTTTTGTGGCACTGTTGTGCCTACCTCTGGATCCCTGGAAGTGTCCAAGGCCAGGCTGGACAGGGCTTGGAGCAGCCTGGGACAGTGGAAGGCATCCCTGCCATGGCAGGGGTGGCACTGGATAGGCTTTAAGGTCCCTTCCCGCCCAAACCATCCTGGGATTTATTTCTACACAGGACATCCTCCCAGCCAGCTGCAGCTGCTGGAGCTGCCAGGATGCCAGCTATGTCCATGGATCTGCCACTTCAGGAAAAGCCCTAGGAGTGGGGTAGCCTTTGATACTGCTGGGTTCCCCCAGCTTGATAGATCTTGGTGTCAGATTGCTTTTCTCCTGTTCATTTCAGCTCCTTAAAATGCAGTGGACTAACCAGTCTTGCCTTCCCTTGCTGTTGTTCATGGGCTGTCCCCATACATAGGTTACCAGAGGCAGGAGACAAAAAATGCATCCCTGGAGATGGTTTGAATGAATATAAACCCTCAAACCTTGTTTCCAAGTTAGAGGCTCTTGGATAGCTCACTGTCAACTCATGGTGTCTTTGCCCTGCCCAAAGTCAGGTGCCTGAGCACGCAATGAGCCTGGTATTAAAAATCTGTTAAAAAATCAGATAAAAGTTTTAGGGATGAGAATGAGTAACTGAATACAATGTCATGGTAGAGATCTTAATTAGTAAGTGTTTGCTTAATGCCTTAATTGCACAGGGCTCAGCAGACTGTGTTTTGCAGATGTAACTGGCTGATGTTTCAGATTTTGTAGTTGGTATTAACTTTTAACCTGGACAGCTGCTTATGTAAGGGTAGGAAGGCAAATAATTCCCTTGTAACTTGAAAGAAAAATAGCAACATCCATTGCTTTTTTTCCTTCTTCAACGTTTTAACACTGATTGAAGATAAGTCATGTCACTAAACTCTCACCATGAGCTGCTGGCTATTTCCAAATAACTGAAATGCTGTTTTCCTGCTGCAGAAAACCCTTACCAGCAGCTGCCCTGTGACTGCCATGGCAGCATGCCTGGGAAGACAGCAGTGCTTCTCGGTCCCCTCTGGTAAGTCGACATCACAGGAGAGTCACTCTTGGTCCACGAGCTCTGAAGCTCAGCTGTTCATGCCATAACAATTTTTATTTTAGCACTACAAAAGGAGGTGCAGCAATTAGGAAGAATTCAGGAAACCAAGCATGGATTTGAATTTAATCAGGGATTCAGTTTTTGCTTTTATTCAAACCAGTTAATAAATAGTAACAGATATTTTAAATTTCACATTAACTGCACTTACGGAACACATCCTGCACAGGAGAACCTGCCTCTGTGTCCTCTAGTTGCCAAATATTAAGTAACTTGTTACTCTATACTTGCAGAGAACTTACTTAGTAAATCATTTTATATGCTGATGGTAATAAATACACTGCACTGCTTGATAATTAATACTTGTAGAAACAAGAACAAATATTTTTAAGTCTGTCAGCCATTTCAGATCAGTATTAAAAATAGTTGACAATTGGCAGTACCTTTCTTGTGGGGGTTGAATGACTTTCTCAGCACCTTAGGGCAGAAATAAAATGAGATCTTGGTTTGTTGTTTCTTTTTCCCCAACAAGACAGATGCTACTGCAAAAAAATCAATTCAGTGTAACATAATTGCTAATCAATTTTGGGAAGAGAATTTTAGAGCACGTTTCATTAAGAAACTTTAACTTTTGCCTTCTCTTGCATTTGGTAGGTCAGGAGCTCTCTTTAACACTGGATTCCTCAGGAGGATGCTGCTGGAGGCTGTGCAGTATGGCTTGGATGAAGCTCAGCCACTCCTGAAGACATTAGTCTCTGAAGCAGAGTGCACAACTCCAAAACATTTTTCTACCCACAGTCCTGGTGATGAGAACAAGCAGGGTAAGAAAAAGGGCAGTCTGTTCACAGAGAGGACTGGCTTTGTGGTGATTTTTAGAGATGCTGATCTGTGATAACTTACTTAACAGCAGTGTATCCGTAGAGTTGAATGCATTATTGAATAATTGAATTATTTCTTTCTGTTTAATTAAAGCATTTTGCCACTTTTAATTTTGCCTTCCAATTGTATTCTAGAAGAGTGTGGCGTCTATATTAAAACACCAAATACTTCTGCGGAATCCTATCTGGTACATGGTAAGTGGAGCATTTTGGTGTTGCTTTTTTTTTTATTTAACAGTACTTGCACTCAGGAGTTTTTTCCCACCCAATACTGATTTTATTTCATCTTTATCCAGAATCATATTTATTGGTAAAAGCAGGATGCCAAAAACTCTGTGAAGGCCATTTTAATTTTTTCTTGTTACTACTGGCAATGGCCTGTTGATTAAATTCAGGCCAGATTTTACCTCTGCAGATGCCAGCTTACAAAAGCAGGCACGAGGTGAAGTTGCTGTGTGGCTTTGCTTTGATTTGTACTGCCTGAGGTTTTGCTGGTGATTTTTGGGTTGTCCCTGACCGTTCAGTGGTTTCTCTGGCATTTTTTTGTGGTGCAGGGAAGAGGAAAAGCGAGGAGGTGCTGCGCAGCACGGCGAAGCGGCAGCGCGCCGAGCACAGCGCCGAGCACCCCCCGTTCTACTACAACATCCACCGGCACAGCATCAAGGGGATGAACATGCCAAAGTAAGTGTGGGTTCACATTCCAGCCTGGGCTGGCACACAGCTTGTACTGAGTCTGGGTCCATGCCTGGGTTTGGTTTTGCTGTTTTTCTCCCCAGGTTAAATAAGTTCCTGAACTATCTGTCGGAGGCTGGGTACCGCGTGAGCCGAACCCACTTTGACCCCATGGGAGTCCGCACCAGTGCGCCCCTGGCGCAGTTCAAGACTGTTCTCATGAAGTACAGCACCCCCACCTACGTGGGGGCGCAGGCAGAAGGCCCTGTGCACCTCCCTGGGGAGATCCAGGTGGGAGAAGAGGTTCCAGCTGTTGCAGAGATCAAGGTGGAAAAGGCTGAGGTAGCGGAAAATGATAAATCTGGAGTGGCCACCGCCGTGTTCACACAGTCCTACCCCACCCACTGTGCAGCTGATTAATGCAGATGGGCTTGTTCATCAGAATGTTACAGACTTCCAGCACTCCCTGTTCAGTAAGCCACTCCTTCCTCCCAAGCTGGAGTTTGACCATTTGAATTGCCTGTTGTACTTGGAAGGGACGGTTTAGACTTCGGTAGCAGAACTTAGCCCTGATCCCGGCGTGGCTGCGGTCACGGAGCTGGCAGTGTAGGAAGGCATGGAGTTACCTGGTTTCATGTACACCTCCCTTTCACACTGAGGCATGGAGGCTGCTTCCCAGTCTGTCAAAGCCTTACTGCCAGCACAGCATCCAGGAGGGTGGACAGGGCCAAAAGTTTCAATATGAGATTAATGTGAAACAGCATATTCTTAAAATGCATCGTTCTTAAAACCTGGCCAGTTATGATCCAGAGGGAGAGCATGTTAAGGTAAGAAAATAGCACAGGATAAAATGCCCTCTGAGTTGAAGCCAGGCAGTCCTGCCTGGGTGCACCTGTGGCTCCAGGCTGCATATGTAACTGCATTCAGGTCTGTTTCCGTGGTTCTGGCTCCAGGCAGGACCTGATCCCGGGAGAGCGGGAAGGAGCGGTGACGCGGCTGCTACCGAACTTCAGTTTGTATTCAAACCTTAGTCAGTTGTGTAGTCACTCTAGGTAGTTGTTTGCTCAGAGCTTACAGTGGTTGTGTGCTGCAGACAGGGACAAGGGACCACAGTGGACATTCTGCTGAAGTTAGGTGGCAAGTTGTCAATCATAACTCTGAGCTAAGGTCTCTTCTGTGAACGAGGAAAGCTGCCAGGCGTTGGCAGTCAGTTCTGGTTTCCTTAAATACACGGCAGCATTCCAGCCAAACGAGCTCGCCTGTGTCTTTTCTTTGCTCCACACTCGGTTCTGGTATCGATCTCTGTGTATTGCTATTGAACAGCTGTCACTGTGGTGCCCATTTCTCACAAGTTTGGTGTTCAGCCCTGCCCCTTGCCTTAGGTTTATCTAAGAGCAGAACATGAGGTGTTATTATCCTTACCCATCTCTGAAACTTCACAATAAAAGTAACATCACTCGCACGCTCCTGATGATGCAAACCTTTCTCCTGCCAGGCCAGAGGTTGCTGCCTCGTCCACTCTCTTCAATTCCAGATTGCTTTGGTGGTCAGTTATTTCTCACTGCTCTAATTTCACAAAGGAGGAGCCTACTGAAGGGATCTTGGATCAGTGATACAGCAACAAAGTTTCCTTCGGAAAATGTAACGCTTATAGTTCTTTCCCAAAGCTTACCTGGGCATCACATTGGAAAGCTAAATGGAAGAGAATTTCACATTCCCTAGTGGCATTTTTGGGTTTTTAAGTGGATAGTGTTGGCAAACTTAGCTTGCTGGTAACACACTTCAGTGTTAATAGGATAAAAGCAGTCCTGAAGTCAGTTACCTGGGGCAAAGGATTGTTCTGATAACAGTAAAGTAGGTTAAAAAGAAAGGTTAACTGAAGCCCCTTGTGGGAAATGCTTTTGATTACTCTTGCAGCTCCTTTTAAGGAGCAGAAGGCATTGAATACCTTTTCCATGCCAAAGCAACTATTCCCAGGATGTCTGGAAGGGCAGAAAAGGTGAAATTCAGGTTTGTCTGTACAATCCGGGCTCTTTTCCTCTGCCAGCTGGGCAGAAGCTGTGGTGATCCAGGGTGAGGGGTTTTGCCTGTTGTGAGGGAGCAGCTGAAGTGGTGTTTGTAACTCAGGCCATTGGGAATTCTCTTGTATTCATCAGTTGTCTCTGCTGTTGACCTGGTAGGGGCAGTCCTGCCATGATCAGCTGACAGAACATCAGTGTTGGTTTGAGGCTGGAGCTTGGGGCATCTTGTTCCTCCTTGCACTGATCCACATGGCCAGGTTGGCTGTTACAGTGGAAAACAGTGGGAAATAGTTGAGGATAACACAGGAGGTGGTGGCAGGGTCATAGGTCATTCCCTGTCACTTCCTGGAGCAGCCGGTACCCAATGCTGTGCCAGGCACCAGTGACAGACCTTCTACAGACCTTTGCTGGACCAAGGTGGTGCTGCAAGTGCCTTGTCCTGAACAGAAAATCAGAACTGATCAACTGCTGGAAGCCTGAGGGTTGGAAATCAGTGCAAGGCCATCAGCTGAACAGCAGGCTGGAGAACAGATGCCAGAGGACAATGGAAAATTATGCTGTAGGCGATGATCCAGGTAACAGTATAAGTGTACAGTGTAACCTCCAATGCTCTGTACCTGAGGGACATGTCCTCCTACCCACTGGGAGTTTCCAGTTGAGCTGTGATTAAAGGGAGCTTTCAGGGAGTTTAAGCTGTTCAAAGACAACTTGGGTAATCAGTGGCGGCGCAGAGAGCAGCAGCATCTCCTCAGTCAGGGAGTGCTCATGGTCAGTGCATCTCCAGAGGCCTCACTGTGGGCATACACAAGCACTGCCTCTTAACTCAACGTGCAGCCTCTGGTTAAAAGTGATAAATGTACAGAGAAAACAAGGAAAGGGACAAAACTTTTCTAATGCACCTCAGCTGAAGGAGTTCATTACAAAGGCCCTCCACTGCTTTTGACTGAAGCTGTTCCACGGAGTCGAGTGCACCCAAAGGTGCTGGGCTTAACCCACGTGCTGCGAAAATCCTTCATCCCCTCCCTCAGGCTGCAGGATCAGTTAAGAGCAGCAGCACCCACGGCAGGTCAGTGGAAGAGCTGATACCTTCTGTGTGCTCATTTCTCACTCGAGGCTCAGGAGTTGATCTGCTCTCAGGGCACTAACAGCCACCACTGCTGGAGCTGCGCCTGCACAGCCCCAGGCACGGCAGCACCAACACAAACTGCTCACAAGAAGATCCTTTATCCACCACCGGAGGAAGCAGCACTGGAATTCCCAACAGGTTCTTGATAACATTGTTGCTTTTATTGTCAATTTGAGCATTTCAGTAGGACTTTAGTTGGACAGGAGATAACTTTAGTTGGCTATTAGGCTTACCCGTACCTAACACACATTATGTACTTTTACAAAAGAACATGGCTTTAAAAGGGGGAAGAGTAATGGCATTTCGAAAATAAAATAGTTTATAGCACTAAAGAGTCACAGTGCAATCAATGGTTTAATCAAACAACTACATTATATATATAATATTTAAAGAACATAAATATTCAGGAAATTCACTACAACATGAAAATAAAAGCTTCACATTCTCCCACACTTTTTAAAAGAACTGAGGACAAAGTGACAGAACAGCTCCTAGACAGACAGCTCAGCTTCACAACACCTCTCTTGCTTAAGGGACTGTCCATCCCCTCAGCTCTCCCCCAGGAGGGGTGCTGGCACTAATCTAGAAGTTTCCCCAATAACTTTAAAGCATTTAGCACAGCCACTCCCCCACCCCCCGTTATATTCCATGGACATGCACTACAGTCTATACAGCAACGCTTCACAAAGTCAGCAAAAACAGGTCCCTAACAGCTGCCCCTCTGTGCTCTGGGGCCTCAACACTTCCATTTCGTGTCACAAAAACCCAGGGCTCTCCAGTCAGAGAGAATAATTAAGTTACTCAAAGAAGCCTGTGCAGTTTTCACAGCGGGATAAAGCTGATCTGAACAGCAGCCAGAAGGGACACTATTTACAAGTGCTAGGAAAGCCCAGAGCCAGGGAAGGGCAAATCCTTCCCAGGAGAATCCCCGAGCAGCAGAACACATTTGTACCACATGCCAAAGCCAGTGGGACTCCAGGCAGGACACAGGAGGAGCGTAAAGCACACCCTGCACTTCCCACCTACCACCGACTCTTGTTGCTTCGAGCCTCAGGAGCAAACAGGAGGGTTCGTCAGCAAGTCTGAGAGCAAAGGGAACCTTGTGACAGCTTCCCTTCAGACAGGACATGGGACAGGTCACACTGCCCCCTCAGAGCCACAGCAAGGTCCAGAGCCAGGGCACAGGGGCTGAACATGAAATGACCAGCAGCTACCAGGCCTTACAGCACAGCCCTCTGCCACGGTGGGAAACTGGAACCTAAGTGTAAGACACTAAATGGTAAATCTTGTCAAGTACTAAAGTTGTCTTCCAAAGTGCTAAGCCACGTTTGTTAAAGCTATGGCAAAGTAAGAAAAGTAGAATCTTGGAGCAGCTTACAGTCGAAGTCTTCCCTACTCACACTGACACCAGGAGAAGGTCCCTGCTGGGGTGGCACAATTCCCCAAAGAAAAGCACTTTGATGGCCGTGTGCTACAATTTGGGGGATTTGCTTCAACAAAGAAGTTTTCTGGACAGTTCTTTACAGCACATTCACAACAGAGATCCTACTCTAGGGAACAGAGTAGGGCTGTGAAATATCCAGAAGGTTTCCTTCAGTTAAGCTGTAAGGACAGGGCAACATTGCAGGAGGGACCAGGCAGGAATCATTAGGATTGGCACGTCCTACGTGGGGAAGAGTTACGGGTTTGCAGTGTTTGGGTGTTTTCTGACTGAAATACTCATTAAAAACCAAACCAATCTGATGAACCACCTTGCACTGAAGTATTAAACTGAGCCCAGTAAACAGCAAAGTTTTAAAGTGTCAGTTTTCTCACTGCAGCTCTGTTTGGAATCCCGGAATCCCAGGATGGCTGGACTTGGAAGGGACCTTAAACACCATCTTGGTCCAAGCCCCTGCCATGGGCATCAGTACCTCTCAAAAGATGTGAAATTCACTTTTGTTCACAAGAAAATGAATCTATGAACCTTTCCTTTACCTCAAGCTGCAAGAGTATCCCAAATCCATTCTCTAGCAATCAATCCTTCAGATGGATAACAATCACCAAATTCCAACATTTAACACATTCCTTGGCATATGCTGTGATTGAACAGACTTCCTCAGCCACCCAACACTCCACACTTCACAGAGGTTACTAGAACTGTGTCCGATGGAGCAGAAGTCCAGATTGACCTGGACAAAACAGCCATTCCAAACCGGAACACTGGACCAGGTGTCATGCATTAGGAACAAAAAGCATCTCAAACACTGGAATGCACTGGAGAAGGTAATTTAGTCTTCTAGGGAAAAACAAAACAAACCAACCCAAAGACTAAATTAAATACAGCCCAGAATACTGTCTAGTCATATTACTGAGGATACCGAGAGTGCCTTAAGGCGCCACGCCACGTGTGTTGTCCATGAAGAAACTGGTGGTGCCTTATTTTAATATTAAACAAGTCATAACTATAAAAAGAGTTAGTCCCATCCCAGTTCCCTGCACTTATTTGTGCTCCTTGGTGGGGGCATAGTACAGTTCCATGGGTTTGTTCACTTTCCAGTACTTCTCGCTGACTAGTTCCAGGGAAAACGACCCATTTAACACCTAGAAGAGAACAGCAAAACGGCAATGAATGAGGTAAATCTGATGTCATGCTGTAGAACAGGCTACTTAACACTTGAAGGTGTTCACTTGAAGGAGTCACCAATACTGTGGCACAAGTTATAAGCTAAAAAAACCTAAGATTTTCAAGTGAAGCCCTCTTCAATTTTAACTGTAAAAGAATGGCAAAAAGGCAAAAGGAATCACCAATGTGACACAAGTTACAAGCTAAAAAAACAAAAGATTTTCAAGTGAAGTAATATTTTTCCCTCTTCAATTTTAATTGTAAAAGAATGGCATAAAGGCAAAAGGAATCACCAATGTGACACAAGTTACAAGCTAAAAAAACAAAAGATTTTCAAGTGAAGTAATATTTTTCCCTCTTCAATTTTAATTGTAAAAGAATGGCATAAAGGCAAAAGGAATCACCAATGTGACACAAGTTACAAGCTAAAAAAACAAAAGATTTTCAAGTGAAGTAATATTTTTCCCTCTTCAATTTTAATTGTAAAAGAATGACATAAACCATGGTTGGTGCCATCACTGAGTTTTCCCCAAATTAATTTCTATGGCTCTTTTTCTACCAACTAAGCTTTTGCCAAAAAGCACCTGATCTGCTTCTGAATAACCCAGTGCTGTGAATTTTACCGAAGCAGCTCGGGGCAAGCCCAGCTGAGTGTTTTGAGTAGCTGTGCACGCAGGGCTGGGGCTGCCCAGCCCGGCTGGGCCCGGGCGGTGCTTACGGTGAACTGGCCGGCGGCGGTGGCGATGTAGATCGTGTACTGCTTCTCGCTGGCCGTGTCCAGGGTCATCTGGTTGGACTCGCCTTTGCTCCGCAGCTCCTCCAGGGCCAGCCTCACTGCCAGGTACTTGGACAGGTGATCCACCGTGGCATTGCCCGAGGTCTTGATGTACCTGTGACAGCGGCCACAAAGGTAATCGATCATGGTTGAGCAGCAGGTGTGGGGAAGAGCCAGCTGGAACACCCCAAATATTAAATGTCAGCTGGGAAAAGGCCTTTAGAGATAATTCCCAGCTGGAGCTTCTCGTAGATTTACACACATCACAGAGAGATGTCTCAGCAGCAGAGGACGCCAAGACCTGAGGAAACACCACAACGCTACTCGCTGTTGTGAGCCAAAAGTTGCAGGCTGTGCTTGGACTGGATTACAAACAAAAAAAAATGGCAGGAAAAGCTTCCAGCCTGCAAATGCTGCTGCCACAAAGCTGCTTGGAAAACTGCTGACACTTGCACAAGGTTTGTTTATTCCCAAAGAATCTTAGAGTAAGTAGAAAGGGGCTGATACAACACCATCATCCCACTAGTGAACTGCAATGCTAGAAAACCTTAAAAATCTCTTTACTTGTGATCAAAGGCTTAAAACAGCTTATTACTGTAGTTTTTATAATAGTTGAGCAGTACCATCTACCTGACTTGGAACAGAAAGAAGGAAAGAGTGCTTATTTACATTTGGCCTTGGCAAATGCCCTCTTGTTCTTGGTTGCCCAGAGAGGTTGTGGCTGCCCCTAGATTCCTGGAAGTGTCCAAGGCCAGGTTGGACATTGGGGCTTGGAGCAGCCTGGCACAGTGGAAGGTGTCCCTGCCGATGGCAGGGGTGGCACTGGATGGGCTTGAAGGTCCCTTCCAACCCAAACCATCCTGTGATATAACTAAACAGGATGTGGTACAACTGACATAAATTGATTTTTAGACACCCCAAGAAGTGACAGAAACCCAAGCACGAGGACATAGCAGCAGAATGAGTGGAGATGGACAGGGCACACCGACCTCGTCTGCGCGCTGTCGTCGTTCTCCATGAGGGTGGGGTGAGGCCTGAACACCAGCTCGATCTCACTGGCCCCGTCCATCACGGGGTCTATGGCCACCGTGGTGTTGTTGGTGTCCAGCTCCAGCCCCGAGTCATCCGAGGTTTTGGTCCTCTTGTTGCTGGGCCCTGCTTCCTGATTGCTGTGTGTGGAGGCGTTGCTGCAGTGGGAGCTGTCGCCATTGTCCTCGGCCCCGCTGCCGTTCTCGATCTGCTGCTTCTTGCCCCGCTGCAACCTGGGCACACACGGGCAGAGAGACAGCCTGACCCACCCAGAGCCCACCAGGGCACAGCACACCCCTCCAGCCTGGGCACACACGGGCACAGACACAGCCTGACCCACCCAGAGACCACCAGGGCACAGCACACCTCCCTCCAAGTGAGCCATGTACACACACAAGCACTGAACGTTTCACAGATGCTTCAAGTTTAAAAAATTACTAATTCTTTCGTAGAAAAAGGTACATATAGACAGGACTATTCATTTTTTCCTATGCCCCAAACACCTTTCAAATATGTTTTAAGACCATTTTAACTTCACAGAGTTGTTTTTCAGGCAATTGCAGACCATTTTCATCCAAACATGGATCCACACATGGTTAAAATTATAAATCCCACCATGCTTTACCACAACAAACTGAGGCCTTTTTCCCAGCTGGATCTCTTAGGTTTAAATGCACACCTGGAATTTTAGCATGGTGAAAACACCACATATTGCAGCCTGTGAATTAAGCTGCCACTAAAGCCTAAATCCTGGTATTATGTGCATTTATTGGCATGTAAGGGTAGCATTTTGGTGCAGGATTCATTGTGTTACAGTTTCTTATCTAGGACACGGCAGCCATAATTTGGTCAAGCTAAGTCTATATCAGGCTGCCACAGAAGTTGCAGGGACTGATACAAAGGTTTCTGTTAGCAGACAAAAGGCTAAAAATTCCTTTGCCAAAGGTTAAAAAATTGTTTTGGCAGACTTCAGAGGAGAGGAGAGGAATCTCAAGCTCCACAGGGTGTGAGGACAGGCCATGTATTTTTAGCCTGAAGGCAAACGAAGCACACGTGGACAAAGGAGGTGATTATGTACCTGTTCATAGCCTGAATCTTTAATCCCTCCTCGATGCTGTGGCTCAGGGCTTGCTGGTTGTTGTGCTTGCTGATCCTCGCCAGCACCCTCTCCTGATGAGCTTCGTACTCATCCCGGCTCGGGTAAATCTTACTGATGAGAGCGTCGAAATTCGGGTCTGGCCGCAGGGATCTTTTGGAAACGAGCTTTTTGCGACACGTGGGACATTCTTTGTTGCTGGGCACGGACAAGAAGGAGGCAAACAACACTTAACTCTCCAGCAGAAAAAAAACTCTGCCCTTTTGCTGCCATTCTTGGTCAAAGTGCTCCCTAAGACTCAGTATTTGTAGTAAATCAGGAAAGGGGCTTCTGTCTCTTGACAGATCAGGTAGTTGCAGATATTTATATAAAAATCCCAAACATATCTCTCCCCGCTGCTCTTCTATTTTAACGTATGTTTGAGCAAACTGCATTTAGACTGAAGAGTTCAAAATGCCCACATTCCCTTCTTCCCTTCATTTTCTGGCTGGATTTTTACCTAGAAAAAATGGATGTCTAGTGGAAATTATACTGAGGCATAGTCTTAGGTGGAAATTCCTCCCTGGGAGGGTATGAGGCCCTGGCACAGGTGCCCAGAGAAGCTGTGGCTGCCCCTGGATCCCTGGCAGTGTCCAAGGCCAGGCTGGACAGGGCTTGGAGCAGCCTGGGATAGTGGAAGGTGTCCCTGCCATGGCAGGGGTGGAACAGAATGGGCTTTAAGGCCCCTTCCAACCCAAACCATTCTGGGATTCTATGACTCCATGATTTCTAACATGCACAGGACACATCACTTGAAATGGCTTAAGGCCACATAATTTGAAATGTATTATTGGGAAAAGGAACAGTAAGGGAAATGAAACTCATTTTTGTGAATAGTATTTTTGTTTTACTGTTACTGGATCTAAGAGAAAAAAGAATATACAAGAAGACTTCAACTTCTTGCAAGAAACAGAATTATGAGACAATTTTTCACGAGGAATGAATTTGATCTGTCTTCCAGAGATGGATGAACACAGAAGAACAAGATTTGAAAGGTGTGCTGCACATTCAGAAACTCCCAGTGCAGAGTAATGGTTAACATCAACCTCCAGAACATTTCTACCTCAAATGCAGTCCCTGTCCCTGGCAGTGTCCCCTCCCTGCCCCTGGCAGTGTCCCCCTGTGCCCGCAGCACTCGGTACCCGCTCCTGAGGGCCGTGATGATGCAGTCAGCGCAGAAGCGGTGCAGACACTCCTTGGTGGTCATGGTGTTCTTGAGCATGTCCAGGCAGATGGGACACATGAGCTCGCTGTGCAGGCTCCGGGGGGACACCACGATCTCCAGGCCATCTGTAATGGCTTCCTGGCAGCAAAGAAAGGAGAGAGTCTTTAATGGGATGGGGTCCCTTCCTCACGGAGATGGTGCGTTTTACCCCAGGGAAGCACAGCAAAGAAACAGGATATACACAAACACCTTGGGTGCACAAAACCCCAGCACTGCCAGCCCTGCAGCACCCAACAAAGACAGGGAGCTGCTGGAGAGGCTCCAGGGGAGGGCACGAAGCTGATGAGGGGCCTGGAGCATCTCTCTAATGAGGAGAGACTGCGGGAGCTGGGCCTGGTCAGTCTAGAGAAGAGAGGACTGAGAGGGGATCTCATTAATACATACAAATATCCCCAAGGGGTGTCAGAGAACAGTGCCAGACTCTGTTCAGTGGTGCCTGTGACAGGACGAGCAGCAATGGCCAGAAACTGAAACACAACGAGTTCCACCTCAACATGAGCAAGAACCTTTTTCCTTGGAGGGTGCAGAGCCCTGGAACAGCTGCCAGGGAGGGCCTGGGGTCTACCCCTCTGAGACATCCCAACCCCCCTGGACATGTCCCTGTGTCCCCTGCTCCAGTGGCCCTGCCTGGGCAGGGGCTGGGCTGGCTGATGCCCAGAGGTCCCTCCCAAGCCCAGCAGTGCCGTGGTTCTGGCATTACCTGCGGTGTTCTCTGCAGCTCGTACAGGCTGAGCTCCCACGTCTTGCTCAGAGGCTGCGTCCCGTTGGTCTGCACGGCCTGAGACATGGCTGGGGAGAGAAGGGACAGGGGCTGAGTGCTCAGGCAGGGCTGCCTCGGGATCCTCTCCCCTCCTGAGCTGCAGCAGAGGCTCCGGAACAGCCGCTCCCCCACGTACCAGGCTCTGCCGCAGGGATAATCCCCTGCTTGTGCTGTGCCAGAACTGAGGGAGCCGCTCAGCCGTGAACACTTGGCAAAAATCAATTCCCTTGTTGAACAAAAGTGACACAGAACTGAAGGCCAGAGAACTTGGGTCACAAATGCCACCTGATGCGGAAAATATTCCTAAAACATCCACTGCCAAATGTGCACACGGGTCAAGCAGGGTGCGCTTCCTAACCCAGGGGAAGGGCAAAAGGAGACAGGACACAGCACACCAGCCAAATGTGCTTGCTGGGGCACACCACAAGGGCCTCTTCTTCCTCCCAAAAATATATCCCACGGACTTTCCCATCAGAAGTTAGAAGAATGCTGAAAGATCAAGTGAAACCCAGTCACTGCATCATCATTATCATCATCATCCTCATCATATTTTTAAAACCACACAGAGAAACTGCATTGCTGTCCCATCAAAATGTTAAGATTATTTTATGAGATGAGGCAAAATTACCACACAGAGTCACTGCAGATGTGAAAAAGTCTGGTCAAAATGACAGAAGAAAATGATGTTTCTGAAGAGAAAATACTTTCATTCTGGAGGAGAAAAGACATTGCTTCCCATGTCTCCAAAAATGCCTGCCTTGAGCAGGAACACTTATCCCAGACTGAGAGGTATGTTTAAAAAAATAATTTTAACTATATAAGTGGCAAGACTGCAGGTGCAGACATTTCTGTTAGGTGGAAGAAGTGCTCTCTTCCTTTCTTTTTTTAACCTGGTTTGCATTTCCAGACCCTTCAATTCAGCAGCCAAATGCATATTTTATTGGCATCTACCACATACATTATAATCCATTTTCCAACTCATTAAGTTCCATATGAAAAGGCCCAAGAGAACAAGGTTACTATATAAGCTTTAATTAATTGTGAAGGGAAAAGCAAGAGCAGCCGTGCAGAGTATTAGATCTACTTTCATCCAGGCACAGAAATCAGAGTTTTCTCAATTGGTATTTTTCTTTTTTGAGGATGGAGGGGAAAAAAAAGGCCTGACATAATGTAGACACATCCCCTATTATTTCTATTATGTAGCATCACAGAATCATGGAATGGTTAGGGATGGAAGGGAGCTTTAAGCTCACCTCATCCCACCCCCTGTCCTGTGCAGGGACACCTTCCACTGTCTCAGGCTGCTCCAAGCCCTGTCCAACCTGGCCTTGGACACTGCCAGGGATCCAGGGGCAGCCACAGCTTCTCTGGGCACCTGTGCCAGGGCCTGCCCACCCTCACAGGAACAATTCCTTCCCAGTACCAATGCAAACCTGCCCTCTGGCAGTTGGAAGGCATTCATCCTTCTCCTGTCACTCCAATTCCTCTCAAGGAGTCTGTCTCCAACTCCAGTTTTACTGTGTAAATATCGTGCCCTGAAAGCAGAGTTTACCTGTCACAAGAGACATGTTCCTCTGTGGATCAGAGAAGTCCCATGTCCCCTTAGGACCTCAGCAGCCCAGTAAGGGTGAGAAGCCACCAAGGCCCAGCTGCAGCCTGAAGCACTGAGTCCTGTCAGGACCCTGCATGTTTTATTCCAGTTATTCAGTGGGATGAACTTAATGATGGTATTAAGTGACACATCTCAGCAAAGAAAGGAAACACTATTTCTCTGTGCTCTCATTTCCACTAATATTTAATGCAATTCCAGGCGTACAGGAAGCCAAGTCCTCCAGAGTAAGGATTTTTGTTATGTGTTGTTCTAACAGAGGCCAAACATCATTCTGTGTCTGCACTGGATACCACTCTTGTGTGTGCTTTCAAAGCTGACACATTCACTTCACCATCATTTCAGCTGCTGAAACACATTCATGAAGCTGCTCATCACAACCCATCCCAAAACCTGCCGGAGCACACGGACCAAGACAGCAGAGCTGCAGAGCATCCAGCCTGTCCTGGCCAAGAGCCTGCTCTCCCATCTGAGTGAAGAGCTCCTTGCAGCAGCCCTGCATGCACAGGTAATTCCTCACCTGAGCTGTGCTGGCAGCTGCTCTGGGGGCCAGGCTGTCAGCAAACCCATCCAGCTGCACTAACACCAACATTTCCCCACGGAAAGGGCGCTCAGGCCTTGGTGGGGCTGCCCGGGGAGCTTTGGAGTGCCCATCCCTGCAGGTGTCTCAGGAAGGGCTGGAGGTGGCACTCAGTGCTCGGGGCTGGGGACAAGGTGGGGATCAGGCACAGGATGGACTCCATGGCTTTTCCAGCCTCAATGAGTTGCAATTTATCCTGCAGCCATGCCTACAAGCCTGAGGTTACACTGCACAGCCTTCATGACAAATCACTGACCAGCTTTACTCAAATGGTTTCTTATCTGAGATGCCAAGTGCTTCACTCTCACTCTAAGAGCTGCAGTGATAGTACTTTCAAATTTTAAGAGGAAAAACAGTGGCCTTAAAGCCAGCTGAAGGCTGGAGAGAGCCACACAGCCCACTCTGTCACTATCGAACACCTCCTCTGCCTCTGGCAAGGGAAACCTGAGGAGCAGGGGAACCATGGTCAGTTCAAGCATGCTGGATCAACAACACAAACATCAAATGCAGTTTCTAATCTTCTTGATGATCAATAAATAAGCCTGCTTAGCTTTTCCCCTGATCCCCTACATTTCCAGATCTATATTGGTCCCGAAAAATGCATGTGAACGAGGCCTGACTTCCCTGTGGCACTGGTGGCTCTCAGACTGGGCTGTGTTTGCTCAGACTGCTGAAATCCAACCCTGCAACACCCACAGCTGGCACCAGGATCGAACATCCAACTCCACAGTCAGGAGAGGCATTTCCACCCAGAACTGCACTGACCTTGGAGCAGCCACCAAGTACCAACCAGCAGCCACAAAACCATAACCAGTGAGCCATCTCTCCAGATGTCCCAGCAATGGAACCTTCTCCATTTGTCTGGGGAAGTGAGGTGGGAAACACCTCTGCATTTATCACTCTTTAGTTTCCTGTCAGGACAGTCCACTGCTACTGGATTCGAAGCAGGCATGTCCTAAAAGAAATCCTGGATGGCTCAGCTCACGCTGGCTGATCCTTTCTAGAGCTACAAAAGTAGGAAGTTTTTCATGAGCCAAGAGAAGATTATCTTCCTGTCCTTGACACTGTGCTCAGAGGGAAAAATAGAAAGTTTCTAGATTCTGAAGGTACAACAGACTTTTTATTAACTACTAATGGCAAAGGGACAGAAGATACAGAAAAAACATCAAACCTCACATTTGTTCTTCAGTCTGCAAATTTATTCCAGTGAAATCTCACATTCTTAAAATCACTGGCATAGTTCACTGTTCCTCTGCATCCCTTTTGGCATTGTTTTTCAAAGAAGTCTTACATGACAGGTTTTTCACACTTATTTTCCCAGCTCACAAATTTCACCTCAACAATATTCACTTTTCACCTGTTCAGCATTTCACATCTTTTCTGCTTTCTAACAAAGGTGGGATCTCTTCTTCACAGGTCACACATGTGAGCACCACAAACAACATGCAGTTAGACACCCCTGGGAACCTTTGTTGAAAAACCTTCTAACACACCACAGCCTTACACTTTTTATAATCTTTCTACCTTTATGACTTGGCTGTTCCCTCTGGATATAGGACAAGCAGTCACACAGCAACAGGCTGAAATGAAGGGGAGAAACCACATTCACAGAATCACAAAATGATTTGGGCTGGAAGGGACCTGAAAGCCCCTCCAGTGCCACCCCTGCCATGGGCAGGGACACCTTCCACTGTGCCAGGCTGCTCCAAGCCCCAATGTCCAACCTGGCCTGGGACACTGCCAGGGATCCAGGGGCAGCCACAGCTTCTCTGGGCACCTGTGCCAGGGCCTGTCCACCCTCCCAGGGAGGAATTCCTTCCTAATAGCCCACCTGACCCTGCCCTCTGGCAGATCAAACCTCCTCCTCTCAGAGCCACTAACAAGTAGTCCTTGTTGGGATTCACACTGTGGTCAAAGGCCACTCTCGTCAGTCATTAAAAAAACACCTTAACCAGTATTGTATGGACCCCTGCAACCCTCCAGACTAACTCAGTCTTCAGGCACAGCAAAACCCCTAAGCACAAACTCTGTAATTACAGAGTACACACATCTGTCATTATCAAAGCCAGAGCTGATTGATAAACCAACATACTCCACTTCAACAACCTTGAAGAAAACCAGTAGGGATTTAAAAACTTGAGAAAATAAGTCTTATTCCTGAAGGTCTGGGAAATAGACAATTCTAGGAAAAAAAATCAGTATGGAACACCTTGTCTGAAAGGCCCTCAGATCTCCTGCCTGTTCATTGACTGAGGAATTTGTGCTGGGATGTCCTTCCTCCAAATGTGGTTGTAAAAAAATTCCAGCAGGCTAATATCCACACTTGTCACACACCACATCCACTTTACAATCTCTTACAACTGGAATACACTTAATTATTTACTCCAATGTAGTCATGACCGACAGTAGGGTGGGCATTTGGATATCCCATTCCTGACACCGTCCAGTGAAAATAAAATCCAGCTGGCAGCCCATGGAGCAGAGCAGTAAGAGCTGTGGGCAGCCAAGAGAGGAGCTCAGCACCAGCATTTCTCTGCTCCTGCCCTTCCCAATTTACCTTTCACAGGTTTCCACCCTCAGACCCTCCAATGTGTAACAGCTCCTTGCTATTACTTCTGAAAATATGTCAGTTCTGAAAATGTAGTATTTCCTGAGCTCCGTCTCAGCACAGACCTTGATGCTGGTCCTGCTTAAACAAGGGGATGCCATCAGACAACCCTCACAACCCGGATTATGCTCCAAAATGCTTTGCAGTGCCTATTTTAGCCCAGGCAAAGGCTAAAGAACATCTGCAGTGTGGTTGTGCCAGCACACCTTGAGACCAGAGAAAGGCTGGAAAGGCACCAAGCAGCTGGAGAGGGAACCCACAAATCCAGCTCTGGCGGGGCCATAACCACACCAGCCCCTATTTCACTTTCTGTGACCCATTCTTGGGGGAAAAAAAAAAAAAAACAAACCACTTTTGAGGAAAAAAATTGCATCAGACTCTTCAAAAAAAAAATTACACACATTTTTAGAGGGTATTAAAATCTTAGAAATAACTGATTTCTGTTCCAAGTTGTAAAAGGTAAATATTTAGAATTAAAGCAGTAAGAGAATTAGACCTCTATTCGGCGTGCCAAGTTCAACAGCACCCTCAACCATTCTGGTTTTTCTTTCCAAAGGATTAGTTCCTTCAAACACAGGTATCATAGTGCAGTTACTCAGAAATTTAACAGGATTAGAGTTTTAAGTTTTACTCTCCTACTATGACTAGTATTGGGAACAGATTGCACATTTTCATGAAGTACTCAATTCAATCATTCATTTCAATTTATTCAGTCAAAGCATTCTGAAACTTAAGGGGTTTTCTGTTTTTTTGGCTTAGAGCTTGATTTGAAAAAAACAAAATCCACACAATCTGGAAGACACTATTTGAAGGAATTAACCTTCCCTGGCAGCTCAAATGGATTTACATCCAATTGTAATTGAGGACAACTGGTGCTAGATTATAATCCAGTATGTTTAGTATTCACGCCGAAGTTTTTTTCCTCTCTGCATCAAAAAGAAAAAAAAAAAAAAAGAAATCCCCAGGAAACAGGAGAATCAGGTTCTGGCCTGGAGCTCCTTTTGTTCCCAGCTCTGACACTCCCTGCTCAGTGATCCTGGAGACAATGTCACTGCACCTGGCTGTGCCTCCCATCCCTTGTCACTGCCACCACTGTTCCAACTGGCTCTTGCTGAGTTCATGCTGCACTTACTCTAATTATATCCTGATCTCCAAAGGGACTAAACTCAAGAGAGGAAGCTCCTACTGAACTGGGTTTAGTTCATTCAGCCATCAGGCCTTGTCCTCCCAATCCACTTCAACATCACAACAACGCTCACTAGGAAGGTTTTCACTTTTATTTGCAAATTGAATTCAATATTCCACAAGCCATGTGCAGAATCATCTTCTCTTGACACAGTCACACCTGATCTACAGCAAATCCAACCTCAGGGACTGATGTTCAGAGTGGCAATTAAAGCACAGTGGCTCTGTAGGGCAGCTCCAACATGCAAGGTTCAAGTTGTGAGCCTTGCAGCCATCCCAGAGATAAGGTATGACTCTGGTACCCCTCAGATCATCTGCTACAGGCACCAAAACCCCATTCGAAATCTCGAGGTGCCGTGGGCTCCCATAAAGCCACATAAAACAACAATTACCTAAGGTACTAAATCCGAAAGGAGAAAGTATTTCCTATGACAAAAGGCGTAGGGACAGACAGAATAAACTGCTAAGAAGTGCTGAGCAGTAGAATCACAGGGGAAACCAATCCTACCTGAAAGCAGAGAGCCACAGCCAAAAGGCCACCGACACCAGGTCACCTGAGAGGGGCTGGGGGATGCCCACGCTGGGACACAGCCACCCTCGACTGGACGTGGTGGTGACCAATCCAACCAATGGGCCATGCCTTTGCCAGGGGGTTGCACTGAATGGTCCCTGGAGGTCTCTTCCAACCCAAATTATCCCAACGATGGGGTTATCTCACTGCCAGGGATCTTTATCCTTAGTTTTGCTGTGTAGACAGTGGCAGCCAAGCAAAACCAGCAGCAAGTGGCACTAAGTGGCCAATAAACCACTGCCACTACAGAGGTGAAGGGGAGCATGACCTTCTCCTTTACACCTTTTGCAATCCAGGCGGCCAAACACCATCCTATGAGCATCCTCCTTATCCACAAAAGAAACACCAGAAGGCTTTTTGGGAATAACAGTGATCACCAGATTTATGCAAAGTAGCATCCATTTCTCTGAACTGTGTGGGAAGGGCAAGGAGGGCACTGGGCCCTCAGACACAGGTATGTGATAAAGAATATATCCAGCAAGTCTGCAGAAGTGGGAGTTTCCCCCATAAACACATGATATTTAAGAAAAAGAACACCTAGAATAGAGCTGTACGTAGTTTGGATTAGCCATCAACCTGCAAATTCATAAGGATCAGATAGAGATTAAAACGTGAATGTTGCCAAGTGAACAGTTCCAGTTATTCAAAGAACACCTGAAAGTGCATTCGTGTTTTTCAGGTGAATCCTAATTTCAAAATGATTCCCAGACACTTTATCAGTTAACACTGATGGGAATGTGAGCTCCATTGTGAGCCTGCGATGGCTAAAACTGAGTTCACAGTGCTCCCACAGAGCCAGCATTGCAAATATTTTGTATGCATAAAGTGTCTACCAGTGCAAAGCATGATCACAGCCAATTAAAAGACTACTAAAGATGGCAAATGAATATAAACTATGAAGCTGAAACTTCACACACCAATTACATGCTTCACAAGCCAAATCTGGTAACAATTAATAAGTACTTACATGGTGCTTTCTCTCCTTATGATGTGTCAGTTTACAAGCAGACATACCCTCAGAGTGTGTGTGGGGGACAGAAACTCTGAATTAGATAAAAAACAGGGGAGAAGAGACATAGAATCATATCATATCATATCATCATAGAATCATGGAATGGTTTGGGTTGGGAGGGACCATAAAGCCCATCCAGTGCCACCCCTGCCCTGGGCAGGGACACCTTCCACTGTCCCAGGCTGCTCCAAGCCCCAATGTCCAACCTGGCCTTGGACACTGCCAGGGATCCAGGGGCAGCCACAGCTTCTCTGGGCACCTGTGCCAGGGCCTGCCCACCCTCACAGAGATGAATTCCTTCCCAAGAGCCCATCCAACCCTGCCCTGCCAGCTTTAAAACCATATGGCCCTTGTCCCTTACGGAGCTTGAATCAGTATTTTGTTGATCTGTGCTCCATGAGAGAGAGAAGCCATCCCACCAGCAACTCCTGGGCAACGGTGTGGCTGAGAAATAAGACAGGAATCAGACTCCTGTCAGGGCATCACCCCTGGATCCTGAGCTGGGCTTTGGGAAGCAGTGTTTAAAAGCACCTGCATCATTCCAACCCTGACCACCAGCAGTGAATGACTTTGTGTCATTCCAACTCCACTTACAACTGAAGTGACACTCACTGAAAATTAAACACGTGATAACCACTGATAATCCCAATTTAACAGTGTTTGCACCTGGCTCCCTGCCATCCTATTTTCCTACTTTATTTACAGAAGGGAATGAAGAGATTAACATTCAAACGTTTTGATCAATTATATCAATATGGCCCCACTAGGGCTGAGAAAACAATTTAACTATAATAGAACAAGAAAATTAATATTAAGACACAATTTTTACATTCGGATAGGTAAACTCTCACCGAATGTCAGATAGTGGGTGACTGGCACAATAGAAAAGTTACTAAAGAAATAAACTCTTTCTGAATACATGAGTGACAAATGTTCCCCACACTCACAGCTGTGCCAAGTTCTACATTTAAAATACTGAGAAATCCATGTTTTGTCACTCTGTAAAGAGCAGTTAGCAAAGAGAGACAACCTCAGAGCTGCTCCAGAGCACTCCCAGCCAGGAGGGAAAGATGTGTAATTAATTCAAGACCACAGACTCAGAACTGTCCCAAAGCAGCCAATAAAAGTGAGGAATGCAGAGAAATCCGAGGCACTGGCACAGTTTAGCAGCCCTGACAGTCGGTAACACTGAAGACCTTTTCCCAACATGACAGGCCCTCTCAGCCACACCACAGCGGAGTTTTTCATTTTCCTGACAATTAGTCCCAAATTCCCATTTTCTCACTGCCTGCCCATAAGCCTAACAGCATTTTTCTTCAAAAAAAAAAATCCTTCCCTGAAAAGCAAGTAAAGACACCTAATGCTGTGATTATGGAATGTCTGGAAGGCTGCTGGACAGATGACATCTGACAGAGGGAAAAAACAATATTGGCATTTCTGAAACCCATGGGCTTGGAAGCACATGGTCTTTTAGTTTCTTGGCTGTATCTACTCTCCTACAAAAGTGTTTGGCCCGATGCCTTGAGATATGGAACCTTCCAGCTAACAGCCATTCCCAGTTCCCTGGCCCTGAGATTGATCCATCCGTGGGTTTGGGCAAAATTCCCAACCTGGCTGTCAAGCTGCTCCTCCTGGCTGGGAGACACTGCAGTGTGACCTCACACAAACCATCTGCTGTGCAGCTGGACACCTCTCGAAGGGCTCGGGGAATCAGCGCTGACAGAAGTGTTCAAAGGGGGAAAAATCCTCCAGGTTTAGATGTCAAGGGCATGGGGGGAAAGAAATGCAAATTAAACTGTTGATCAAACTCCAGGCTGTTTTATCACACGTACTTCTGGACATGACACAAAGGGGTGATTTTAGTTGGTGCATCTCTGGGTATTCATAGCAGGAAAGTATAGCAGCATATAAGCACCCTGAGTCCAAGGACAGCCCTCCTACGGAGGGAGCTGAGGCTCAAATTTCAGTTTATTCTAACAAGGTCTGTAGTCTGTACTCTGTGCATCAGTGGCCTTCTCACATCTCCTCCCAGATCATTCCTGTCAATAACCTCCAGTCCTTAGTGCCAGTTCCTCATTTCCAGTTCTGTATCCCACCCTCCTGGACATCTCCTCAGCTACAAAACCGGGAATACATAAAAATACTATGACATTGCCAGAGAACTATATATATCTTATCACTTGCCTCCAAGGAGACCAGAGTTCACCTGCTCAAACTCATCACACATTCAACCCAGGCTATTCCTAAATTACAAACCTTAGATTTTTTTTTTTTTTTAAACCTCTAAGGATTAATTAGGAAAGTTTTCAGATTTTGGTACACACACACACACAAAAAGGCAAACGTCAACCACTGTTCTAATGCATCAGGCAGTAAGATTATTTTAATCATTAAAGCTCAAATCCTGAAACTTAGCCTTTCACACCATCTGCATCTTGTCCAAAGTAACATTAAAATATGTTACAACATTAATGCCTTCTGCCAGGAGTGGAAACAAACCAGAAACTTTTACAGGAACAGCAACTTTTCACTCTTGACGTGGGTCAATAGATCAGGAAAGCACTTGACCTCCAACGTGCGGAGGACCTTTGTCAACAATTCATACAAAAAGGAAAACAGCCACTACCAAGCTGTAATTTAGCCCTGTGAAGCAACAATATTGAGCAGAACTCTGGGGGAGTGAGCAGAATTGTGATTTTTTCTGCCACTTGTTTAACTTTATGCCAAGTTTCTCATATCATGAAGAATGCTACTGTACACTCTGAGTGTGACTACCCAGGCGAGTTGCAAAAATTAAGTTCTTAATCTCTTAAATGAACCTTGGACTTCAGGCTTAATAACCAGCTGGGAAGGAGAAAAGCCAAAGTTCCTTTCTAAAATTCATTTCAGTGCTGTATCAGATCAGAACAGGAGGGATAAAGGACAGAAAACCTTTGGGAGCAAACAAAAGTAAAGCTTCAAACTGCAGGAAAGTTGAATCTGTCACGGTAACTAAATTACACAAACAATTCATGATACATGTTGCCCTAGGACATTTTTAATGAGATTTAATTTTTAATTTTTCCTTGCCCTGCTCTGCTGGCACATTTTTTGAGGCTAACCACTCCCTTCTTCTCTCCTTGAAGTAACAGTTGCCAAAAGCAAGACCTGAGCCCTCCAATCAAAACGGTGAGGTTTAATCATTTCAGAACCTCTGTTGTGGCCATTAAATTTGCTGTACATTTAAACACAAATCCTGCAAACATCCATGCACTACAATTCAGAATCTTCTACATCTCCACAAATGCTGTGGCTGCTTCTGCCAGAGGTATGTGCAGGATTCCAGGTTCCTTCCAAGACAGTCTAAAACCAAAGAACTAACCACAGCAGCCCCTGAGCTTGAACACCTGAGGAGGCAGCACAGATCTGCTTCCACTTCACTGCGAAACCAATGTGGCTATGTTATTTTTCATAAAATTCACCAACAAAGGTGAAAACCTCCTCAGACTGCTGCTTTGGTACAGTGCTAAAAGAGGCTTCTAAGCAAATTATAAGAAACATTATAAAAGTTGAAGCCAAATTCCCTGAAATTCAGGTGTACTGCTCTCCCCACGCTACTAGGATGACACCCAGTGAGCACTTTTCCTGCTCTTCAGCACAGAGCATCCCTGCTGTCCATCCCATTAATCAGCAGAAATGGCAATAAGCAGCAGCATTCTGTTGCGTTTATATTGTAGGAGAAATTCTGAGAATGTCAGACCAGAAAATATGCTTGTGTGTCCAGCTTTTCCAGAGCTATGCTAGAGAGGCACAAGGATTTCTCCCCCACTCGGCAGTGAAGCGACGACCATCAGTGATAGAATTTTCTTGATGAGAACAAAAAGACAGCTTGGTTCTTAATAAACAGAAAATAAACTCCCCCACAACACTTGAGAGACAAAAAGACTCAAGCCATTTTATGCCTGATGGGCTTAATAGCTACAATAAATACATAGAAGCAAAACTGTGAATTTGGCAAGCGGGCAGCTCTCACCTAAAACTGGGCAACAGCAGAGAACAATTTGTATTTCAAGGACTCCCTCACAAGTAAGACTGTCCATTTTGTAAACAGTGCTAGAGGAGAAACACTTAACGCAGTTTAACCCAATAATTACACAGAACAGTTCAATGTGATCCCCGAGAGGTGGAGAGTAAAGAATGGATTAGGTTTTAATTAGTTAGCAGAACACTTCTGCTAACTCCCAGCTGTCTGCAAGAGAGCTCCAGGATCCAGAAGTGGGGGAGAAAGCAGACAGGGACAATTCCTCAAATATTTCTCCACCACAAGTCTAAACAGCTCCACAATATCGAACGCTGCTCATTCCTCTGAAAATTAAGAATTTAAGGTCAGCTTTGAAGGCCAGTTATTTGCATCAACAGAAAACCAAGCAGAAGCAAGCTGAGGCTCAACAATATCGCTTCTTCAATCTCCTTACTCTGTGTCTGCATCACTATTAAACTGCTGATCTATTCAGAAAAAAATAGGTAAAAGGTATTTAGGAAAAAACAGTGGAAGGAATCCCTTTACTCCAATGCTTCTTTCATGCATGTTGCTAGAACTGGTGCTTTAGTAAGAGGAGATCCAGTGCTCCTTCTAAGAAAAATACAACTGAGCAGTTGCAGGCTTCAGGCTCATTTTTAAAGCTCCTTTCCCTCCCACCATTACATTCCTTTTGTAAGCAAGGGAAAGAGTTAAAAGAAAGATGAAGAAATTCACTTCCAATATCTACTTTACGTGTAAGACTGATGGCTTTCCTGTATTTCTATTCGATGATAGCAGAGCACTGAAAATGCCAGAAACCTGCTCCAATCACCCAAGACGCCCAACCAAGTCTTTATACTCAACCTATTACCAGGCATCACTCTTAAAACATAAAGCATCACTGATCAAGGGAGACCCATATAATTTATTTCACTGATGCCTGCATATTATTTCACCTCTAAGACATGACAAGCAATGCTTTTCCTGGCAGCTGCAAGGAACCTTCCAAGGCTGGTGCTTCAAAGCTTTGAAGCCAAAGGTCAAAAATTTTAGCCATGGAAGAAGTGAAAAAATACCTCCATTGCAGAGTCCGTGTGCCTCTATTATCACAAAGTTGAATGCAGACAATAAGAAGGCAGTTATTAAACATTGTGAATGACAATTCATGGTTCAGTGAGGTTTAAAGATGCTCTCAATTTGTCATTGCTGAAAGGTATCCTAAGTCACACCCAGCCACAAACTTGTACCTGACACTGCCGCTCATGCTGTCCAGTGAAAATTCCTGCCATCTCCAGACAACTGATAAAGTTAATCCTTCCAACAAATACATATTTTAATGCAAAATATACTGCGCATCCATATCTGCTGCTGTCACAGCCAGCGCCTCTGTCTTCGCTGACAGCTGGATGTCAGCTCTGAGCTTGACATGATGTATAAGAAAGTCAAATTATCTCATTACACAAGTTTTTAATGGAAACACAGATGAATACAAATCAGAGCACCTCTGCAGGGAACTCCTATGACAAATCGAGTCTTTGTCACTAAATGAATGACACTCGATTAAAGAATTCTCCCCAAGCAAAAATAATTTCACCCGCAGACCAGTCACGTTTTTTCAAACGCAAGCAATTCCCTTTAATCCTTAAAAGCCCATGTGCAGTGCACAGTTATCACACAGAGCTACAACCACTTCCAAACAGCGCTGGATGATGAATTATCATACTAGAAATCATCTTTCTCCACTCGCTGTTCTCTAGATTTCAGTGGAATTAGGCACTTGATCCAATTATTTTCCACAGAAGAGGGTGTGGAAACCAAACAGCTTACAAAAATCCCGAGAAGAACATTGCTCAGTGCTTTTTTCATATACACACGGTGCCATAGGGTTGGTGCAAGGAAGGCAAGCGATCCCGAAGAGCTACTGCAGTGTAAAACTTGGCAAGAAACAGGTGCTAAATTCGTACGGGAAGCAGTGGGAGCGATGGGGAGGGAAGAGGCACATCCTCAGCTCCCGGCACAGATCCCTCTGCACCTGCTGCCCTGTGGGAAGCGACATTTTCCCGGGAGCAGCCGGGGCGCTGCCAGCCCCGTCCGCGAGCACCGCGGCCCGCCAGCCCCGCTCGGCACCGGGCTCCGGGACAGACAAAAGACCGGCAGAGCCGAGCCAGAAATCATGGCCAGGATCGCATTGTGCACAGGGGCGATCGGCAGCGGAGCGGCTCGGGCCGTGTCCCTGCGCTGTCCCTCCGGGGATGGCAGCGGCCGTGCCGCGCTCCCGGGCTGCTCCCGCTGCGGTACTGCGGCGGCGATGGAGCCGTGGGGGCTCGGCCCGCTGCTCCCGGGCTGCTGCTGCACACAGGCACCGGCACACGCATCCCTAGGGCATACACAGAGAGACAGCTGCGCAGATACAGATCTATCTGCATAGATGTGCATCCCGGCTGCTCCGGGCTCGGCAGCCCCGCGCCGGCCCCGGGGCCCTGCAGCACGGCCGGGCTGCGAGCAGCCGGGGCTCCCTCCGGGCTGCCATGGGCCGCTGGCCACGGCTCCTCCCGGCCAGCCCCGGCCCCCGCCC
>VZRL01003444.1:746386-823521 GCA_013397895.1 Origma solitaria | reverse complement strand
GGGCCGCCCCGCGCCCTCTCCGCCTCCCGCACGGCCGGGGCCGCTCGCGGCTGTCCCCGCCCTGCCCAGCCCTGCGCCCCGCCAGCGCTGCCATCGCTTCCCTTTCCCGGTGCCGGCGTGCGGCACCGCGCCCCGGGGGCTCTCTCCATTGCCCTGCCCGGCTCGGGTCGCACACCGGGAGGCATTTCTTCCCGGAAAGAAGACCTTGGACCGGGCTGCCCGGGGAAGCGGTGGGAGTGCCGGTCCCTGGAGGGGTTCAGGGGTTCAGGCTGGCGGTGTCCCTCGGTGCCGTGACCCGGGTGACACAGTGGGACAGGGGTTGGGCTCGGTGATGGCAGAGGTGTTCCCAGCCCGGCACTCCGTGCTTCCCGCAGCTCCAAGGGACGCAAGCTGAGGGAAGACCCGCGGTGCTTCTCTTCACGGTACAAAAATACACATTTAGGTGTTCCGAGCATCTCCAGCCCGCTCTGCGCTCCTAACGTGAAATGAATGCTTGTTGGTGTCTGCGTTTTAACATTTGGTAAATTAACATTGCTTTTATGAGCTTTGGGTCTTCAGAGGTGCCTTTACTGTTCTTGGCATTAACTGTTTTATAGCGATAGCGAGGCAGTGCACTTAGTGTAATTAAATCTGGTGTGAGTAAAAACTGAACAGAGATCAGACGTGAGTTTGAATTAATACTTTAGTCTTTAATCATGTAGCAGCATAATTAAGATTATTTGATACTGAATATTTAAGGCAACCCAATACGGAGCATTTAAGGCAATTCAGCATGAAGTATTGTACATTTTCCTAGAGCGTTACAGCTAGTGTTCTCATAATTAGACTATTTTAAAAGTCCTGGTTTGGACTTTTACCTCTCCTTACAAAACTTCACATATTTTTGAGAAATTCTAGCCTGTGTCAGGTTATTCCTAAGTAACTATTTTTACGGAGTAGCTTTCACTCCCTTCCACTCCCTATGACCTACACTGCAGCCTATATAATTGGCCCTTTGAAGAGCTTGATAAGGGAGGCAGTGATAACATCTCTGTTTTCTAAGTGTGATCAAATGTCTCCGATAAATGTCAGAGGAAGTCAACTGTGGACAGGATTTAACAGTCCTTTTTTTGTTCCTGATTAGGTTTCTTAAAGAGTTATTTTCCTGAAGCAGGTTGTGTTGAGCTCTATAGATGTTAACATTCAAAGCTGGTACAGAATGGAGTAAGAGATCCTGATACATTTCTCTCTTTAACACAGCACTAGTCAGAGCTAGTGACTGAAATTTTCCTGAAGTTGCAGCTGTTCATCAGTGCCAAGGAAAGGAAGATGTTGCCTGTCACATTACTGCTGTACCAGAAGTGCCCTTTGGTGAAAATTGCTTCGCTTAATTGTCTGCAGTACTGAGGTAAGTGAAGAAGTTCTGATCCTAATGTACCACTGTTATTGAAATCTCTTCTATGTGAGAAAAGCTTAATGCTGCAAAAATAAGATTTGCAAAATGAGAGCCTGCAGTTGTCAGGAAGGCAGATCTCCAAAAGCAGATGGAGTGCAAGGTGAGTTGGAATCCCAGAACGGTTTGGGTTGGACGGGACCTTAAATTCATCCAGTTCCACCCCTTTTGAGACTTCCTGAGGGCCCCTCCAGCCCAAGTTATCCCATCACCCTGTGATTCTGCACTCCAGTGCAGACAAGAAAGCCTGGAATATGGATAATATTGTATTTCAATACAGTACAATGCTCTGTGCTGGGAATATTTTTGCTCTCTGCAGCAGGTAGCAAAATCATGCAGCATGAGAGCTGTGAGAGCTTTCATCAACTCCTGTTTCCACTGTTCTGCTGCAATGGAAACATTTCTGCTGCTCCTTGCAGCAGCAAAATAATAGTAAAGAAAATTGCTCCAGTCAGCTGAGACACATTGTTTCCATGTCATCCTTCCAGGTAAAATATTTATTACCTATTAAAGTGATTGAAGGTCACCCATTCACTTCCTTTCAGAAACCATCATGTAGAGGGAAATAAAAGGAAGAGAAAATGCTCTCATTTAAAAAATCTGGAGGCAGGGAACTGTAAATAGGAGGCAAAAGGTGGGAGGAATTAGAAGAAAATGTCCATGTTGATGCATTACTCCACTGTGGTGCATTATAGTAAAGGAAGATGAGGGTATAAATAAATGATAGCAAAGGATAAATAAATGGCCATGGGTCGGATGAGGTAAGGCCTGCCCTAGCAGCAGGAAAAGAATCCTTTTTCCCATGCAGAGTGTCCGTGTCAGACAGAGCAGGAGGGATTTCTGAGGCATTTACCCCTCGTGGAGGGTACGAGGTGTGTGCAGAGCAGCTTTGCTCAGGATCCACTCAGCCACAGGAGGAAAGGGCACTGAGGTTGTTCTGAACCAACACTGCCTCGGGATCGAGGGCTTTGCTACAGTTTGAGATTTTGATTCTTTAAAAATAAACCAGAACAAACAAGCTGCGTGATCTTTAATGGAAAATGTTTGATATTGTGAATGGGACAGAAGGGAAATTAAACAACATTGCTCAGCACAGATTGGTTTGGCGGCTGTAGCATTAAAGACTTGTTTTTACCCTTCCAGTGTATCCCCAAAATGTTGATGTACCTGACTCCAATAGAGCCTTCATAAGCCCACAGCTGCAATGCACTGCTCAGGCAGGGAGCAAGCAGGGACATCAAATCTTCCTCCTCCTTTGATGGCAACAGTGGCAGGCCAAGTCCTCAAATGCAAATTGCTTATAAGAAGGCAGGGAAAAAACCATCTCAACTCTTAACTTGCAATATAGCCTAAAAGCTGTGGCAGTTGCCTGGGCAGGAAGCATTCCAGGGTAGGCACAAGCCGAGCAATCCCAAAGCCACAGCTGGGGAACAACAGCGGGGCTGTGTTAGCAGTGATTGGTAGTAATTCAGAAATATTTTGTGTTTTTCAGACAGTGTTTTCACAGCAGCATTCAACTGTATGGTTCAGAAAGTGATTGTATCAGCAAAGTAAAAACAGAGATCGAAACTGGCCGAGACTTGGAGGAGTAGCTGCAAGGTAAACATTATCTTCTTCCTAAAGTGAACTTTCAGGCAGTGATCAGAGGGTTTTGCCAATTTAAAAAATGAAGGATAGTTCCAAGCACACCCTCAAATTACAGAAATGCGACTGAAAAAGTATCTGAAATTCAGATTTGTCAACATTTCATGAGGCAAAACGCCAAACTCACTTAGACTGAAAAAAAAAGTATTTACAAAATCTATAGCCTTAGGGCTTATGCTCAGAAATTCGCAATGTTTTCAGAGTATTGGTTCTTTGAGTAGACAATTTAGATCTCCTTAGCTTGGGAAATGTCTCCAAGGCAGATTAAGACATTTGACTGAAACAGAAGAGATGGATAATTAGTGGTATTGTTTGCAAACACATGCTTAATTGGACTTTTGGAGAGGAGTAGCATGCACTTAATGGCTGGTATTAATTCTGCATTTGATATTTAAAACAGTGTATTAACAGGTGTAGGAAGACAGCATGTAATCATTTAATCAGATAATTAGCTTATTACAAATATTTTCATTTGCTGGCATTTTTATTTTAGGCTTTACCTTTATCCCTTTAATGCAGTAAGAGAATTAATTCCACTTGTCTAAAACATGTTGCTTAGCCACAACAAACCCAAAGGTAATAATTGTTGCTGCTTGCATGTGCTGCCAGGGAAAAGCAGAGCTGAGGAGAGAGCAGCTGTTTGTGTGCCCAAAGCAGCACCTTTGTGCCAGTGCTCAGAGCCACCCACGTGCCCTGGCACAGGTGGCACTTCACAGAGGTGAAATATGGCCAGCTCAGTCCCTAGGATGGGAGAACACAGCTGGTGTTCCTTGTAACTCCTTTGTCCTTGTAACTCCTTTACTGCAATCCAGTAAGTGGATTGAGGGTAAAGAAATCCTTTTTTTAGTTTGTTTTTTACCTTGCTTCCTCAAAAGATTTTGCACATTCTTTCATTCAGGGCAAAGAATACAGAATGCTTCAGCTCTGGTGCCTAGCAGAGGTGGATTGATCTGAAATAGGGACATGATTAAACCCTTTTTACTTTGTCATTTTACTTTTTAGTTCGTCATTCAGCAAACAATCGATGTCCTACTCTCTACAGTAAGAAAACAAGGGTGGTTAAAGCCTGTCAAATGTTGGGAAGTTCCGTACACAACGTTTTGAAATAATTTTTTTTAAAAATAACTACATAGAAAATGTTGCAAAGATAAGGTCAAAGATTTCTGAGGCGTGGAAGGTGTTTGTGGGATTAACTACAGACTGACACTAACCCCTGGTAAAGCTGTCTCTTGCACTGATGAACTTTCATTTGTGGTGAAAAAATTGTGCTGTGCCCTGGAAAACAAATTTAGCACTGGCTGTTCTTATCCTAGGGCTGTGAGCAATATTTTTAATATGTGCAAATATCTTAGGACAGCAGCAAGGTTAGAAATGGGAGAATTTTGGGTGGGAGAAGCGATACCTGCACACAGCTCCTTGGGATCCAGAACGGGAGCTGGAGGCTGAGTGCAGATGGAAACAGTGCCACTGAGTGTTTCTGTATTGAGGCCTGACTTGTAGTTGATTAATACATCTACTGATCTCTAATTAGGCACAATTAACAGCCTTTACACAACAGCTGCATGGGTGATGTTTAAGATAATTGTCTGGTGCCCTCTCGTGGAGAATGAGATATACGTACAGTCAAATACTGACTTTTTTTCTGCAGATACAGATTTATTTTTCTGCCAGTGAATGGCCCAACCAGGAACTTTTGCTGAAATCATTGAAGGTTTATGGCTGCACTGAAAGTCAGGCAAAAGGTAAATAAGTATGAGGATGATTTGGTCTGTTGTGTTGATCTTTACAAGTAGTGACCAAAATTTCAAATGTAGTGACCAAAACCATGTTTTTTAAAGAGACAAAGAGGAGGAGGCAAAAAGAGAAGAAGGAGAAGGAAGCAAAAAAAAAAGGGGGGCAAAAATCCTGGGAAAAAAATAATCAGGATACATTTTAATAATTCTTGGCTTAAGCATCAGTTGCAGGAAATGAATGACTCCTCCTTCCCTCTTTTTATACCTTATTTTAGTAGCTTTCCTGTAGCACAGACTTACCTTGTTTTGTAGCTGGTCAAAGCTGCAATCCCCAACCTGACTGTTTCCCTGAGTGGAGAAGCTCAGTGGATGATTGTGCCACACTTCCCAGGGGCTGCTTAAATTTTGCAAGACTATCCCTGAGCTGTGTGTTTCAAACATAACTCGGGGAGGTTTGCTTTTAACTCATCTGCTTTTTCCATTACTTGAACTTCAGCCGTGACCTCAAGAAATTATGGAGAAGGATCCAAACCCTGCTGGGTCCTCGTTCCAAACCCACATGTGACTCACCAGAGCAGCTGTGCCCATTTCTTCATAACACAGCTCTGCTCTCTGAATGGTGGGAGTTCCCTGATTCTGCTGCTACAGCCTGGACAGCCCTTGGGTTTGGGGTCCACAGATCTGAGCTCTGCTTTATTTGGGGCTGCTGGAGCATATTGCACACACATTTCAGCCCAGCATGTTAAGCAGGATTTTGCAGTTGGAGTTTCTTTCCAAGATCATACTTGTGAGCCTTATGAATTAAGGATCTGATGTGGACTTTGGTGCTGGGGATGGGCATTATATGGAGGTTGAGGTCCAAAGAAGAAATAATTTCTCTTTTTGGGTTCCACTTCCCCTCTTCTTTGATTAGTTTCAGGCCAAGGGATGGAAAAGCAAGATCGTGGCTCTATGTTAGCTGCTTTTGAAGTTTGTGGTTCTGCTGTTTGGCAAATAGCTGCCAGAACGCAGTTTGCAGAAGTACAGCCTACACCTATCCTCTGCAGCCTCACATATCTGCTTCAGGTTTGCAGCAGGAGGAGAATTGGGATGTGAAATACAGGTTTATGGACACAGCAGATGTCCATACATCAACACACACACACTGAATACCGAAGACTTAAACCTTTTGGGATTCACTGAAATGAGGCACAGGGCCACTGAGAAGTACAGAACCATTTGTAATAATGGTTTCCACAGCACTTGTAAAGAACCTGGATTTGTGAAGTCCTAATTCTCCACAGGGTCTGGAATGAGGAGAGCTGAGTTGCTGAGTATCACTGTACAGTAAGACAAGAAAAGCAGTTCAGCCCTTACTCCTGCACTGTTCTTTTTTTCCTCAGAGAAAATCTGTCAGAATATGGATTTAGGAGTTAATGGCCTGGAAGTGAAATCCCACAGAACTGAGTGTCTGTGTTAAAAGTTGTCAGAATTTACTGCTATCTTTAAAACAATCAGTGGAAAGGCTACAACCAATTTAAGGCTTAGAGGGAATGCTGGAACAAGCCAGTTTTTCCAGACAAAGAAAATGATGAGTATTAATGCACGGTCATTTTAGATTTTTGGCAGGACCTCTCTGCCCACAATGTTTGTCTTGTATAGTTAAAAATGGCAGCATTAATACATTGTGTTTCCATGACCCCCTTCGTGGTAGCTGATTGGAAAGACCAATAATGTGCCCCAGGTTGTGAGTCGTTAGGAGTTTATTTTTCAGTGTCGATTATTACAATGTATGTGAGCAAGTGTGATCAAAGCAGATTATTTACAATACACAGCAGTGTGGTTTGTCATGGCAGCACATCTCCAAAGCCATGGAAAGTGCTTTCAGAGAGAGCTGACAGATTACTACAATGTTTATCATTGTTACAGCCTCAGTGGGAGTCTGGTTTAATCTAATTAATGTAACAGTGGGAGCACAATGACAATAAAAATTAGAAGCACTGAAGAACTCTATTATGTGGCTGGTGTGACTGGGAATGACAGACATTGCAATGAATGCACAACAGGAGGATGCTCAAGGGTGACTACTGCTCAAAAAAAGCCTTTTTTGTACTCATAACATTAAGCTGGAATTTTTTTCCCCCCACACTGTCTGCTCTGAGCAGTGGTGGTGCTGCTTCAGGTGGTCTGCATTGCCCTCTCTGTTCCTACATGCCTCTGAACTGACAAAATTGGCAAGAGAGCTCTGGTCACAGAACCCCAGACTGGTTTGGGCTGGAAGGGACCTTAAAGCTCACTCAGTCCCACCCCTGCCATGGGCAAGGACACCTTCCACTGTGCCACGTTGCTCCAAGCCCCAATGTCCAGCCTGGCCTTGGACACTGCCAGGGATCCAGGGGCAGCCACAGCTTCTCTGGGCACCTGTGCCAGGGCCTGCCCACCCTAATTGTAAAATCCTTTTTCTTATATTCAATCTCAATTGACCCTCCCTCAGTTTGAAGCCATTCCCTGTGTCCTGTCCCTCCATCCCTTGTCCCCAGTCCCTCCCCAGCTCTCCTGGAGCCCCTTTACACACAGGAAGGGGCTCTAAAGTGTCCCTGAATCCTTCTCTTCTCCAGGTGAACACCCCCAGCTCTCCCAGCCTGGCTCCAGAGTGGAGGGGCTCCAGCCCTGGAGCATCTCCATGGCCTCCTCTGCACTGGCTCCAACCCCTGGATCCAAGTCAGGTGTATGGAGCAAGCTAAAGCTGAAGTTCTCGTTTCTACCCAGGTCCAAACTTGTAAATGTAAACTGCAATACAACTTGAAGTTGAGCTTAGAAAGCTAAGGAAGGGAAACAGTGGAAGGTATGATCTGACAGATTTAATAAGAATGACAGGAACCTGATTGTAAGTTCTTAAAAACATCTTCATTGTTTTGAGATTTTGTTGGCTTGGGTTTTTTTTTTTTTTCTAAACTGTTTCTATTATGGCTTTGGAATTAAAAAATTGAGAAGGAAAGAAATGGAATGTAGTGATTCCATAGTATCTACATGATTAAGGTGCATCAATTATATGTACTTTCAAAAAGAACATGGGAATCTTTGAAAGCTGCATTTTCTCAAAGGTCAGAGCTAAAGATTCTGAAGCATATTGAAGTTAGTAGTAGCAGGTGGGAGAAAGCTGATGTCTGTGCTGAGCCACAAAAATCAGGTTTTTGGTGATAATTTAGCAACAATGGAGAACACTTCCTTAAAAAAAAACAAGTGAAAACAAGCCAGCTTCAAACCTTGGAATCAATTGAAATAGTACTGTTTGAAAGGAGTTCCAGGCATCTCTAGTGAGAAGCTAAGGGGCAGTGAGATGAAACTGTCAATAGATTTTGGCATTTGGCTTTGATAAAGCCAAAGCTTTGACTGCCATAAAAAAGGAGGCATTTTTGGGAGCTTTGTTCCGTACATCCCTGTTCTTTACAGAACTACCTGTTGTGTTCCAGGAATGGGTATGCTGAAGTAAATCTCACAGGAGGCAGTTTCAATTCATGAAACATGATGGGTTCCTTTTCCCACTACTTTCAGTGGCTGATTTTGCAGAAGTTTGGTGGGTGGGTGTGCCTGGGGAGGGGGGACCTAAACCCACAGCACAAGGGGAGGGGAATAACTTTCACAAACTTCCAGGTCTGGAAGTTCCACGCATATGTCCTGGTCCTGAACATCTCCAACAAGAACAGAGAAAAAAAAATCTTTGCCTAAACAAGTCAGGGCTACAGAGTTGTTGGACAATGTAACTATAAAGTACACACCTGATACCACAAAGCAGCCAAACCCAAACTTTTAACGTCCTTTCTTGTGAAATAAATGACAGTACTGTTGTTGATCAGAGAAGAGCCAAATAGGCCACCCTGCAGAAGGATTTGTCAAAGGCACCTACAGCCCATGAATAGCCAATATCTGTCAAATTCCACAGGAAACAGGCATCTATTCCTCATTCCCAGCCTACAATAAAAAGTCTAAAACATATGCATCAAATATCATAAACGTTGCAGCAGAGCATTGGCCAAAAGTCAAAGTGCTCTCTGGTGTTCTCTGGGACATAATTTCTCTTCGTTTCTGGCAGTTTTTTGATGATAAACTAGGAAAATATGATAAAGAAAAGTCTTGGAACACAGAGTGGGGATGAGGAAGTTGTGTGAACAACTTGACAAAGTGTAAAAAAGACAAGAAGAAGGAAGGAAGCAGGAGAGAAAGTGGTTTGGCAACTAGCCTGTGAGAGGAGGATGTAAAGTGTGGTGATTCAGTGTTAGCCCCACATTGTTTCCTCATGTATGAATTCTTAAATTTCTCAGGGTTTGTGCCCCATTCCTTGCGTTTTGGGGGGTTAGAACCTAGGTTTTCTTCTCCAGATGAAGAGGTGGGTTATCCTCTGTCACACCAGGGCAAGAGGACTCATACCTGGAGCAGATTTCCAGAGCTGCTCTTTGTTGAGATTGTGATAATCTCAGCTGGAAGGCCTGAGTTGCTGCTTTCAGGAGGCAAAGGCCACATCCCCGCTCTCTGAACTCCCTTCTGGCCAAAACTCTCAGATTTGGAACTGAGACACCAAATCTGCTTTTCCTTGCCTCTGCAGAGCACAGGGACAATCACTGACGTAGTTATTGCTGCATTACAAGAAGGCTGGAAGGGGCACAATGGGGCCACGGAGATGAGGAGAGAGGGGAACACCTCTCCTAGGAGGAAAGGCTGAGACAGCTGGGGGTGCTCAGACTGGAGAGGAGAAGGCTCTGGGGAGACCTTAGAGGAGAGCCGAAGAGGGACTTGGGACAAGAACCTGAAGGGACAAGGGGGATGGCTTTAAGCTGAAGGAGGGCAGGGTTAGATGGGATATTGGGAAGACACTCTTCCCTGTGAGGGTGAGAAGCTGTGGCTGCCCCATCCCTGGAAATGTTCATGGATTGGAGCAACCTGACTCTAGTGGAAGGTGACCCTGCCCATGACAGAGGGTGGAACGAGATAAGCTTTAAGGTCCCTCCCAACCCAAAGCCATCTGGGATTCTGTGATTTTAAGTTGAGGATGCTTGGAATGATTTTGCTTTGTAAAGAAAACTAATTGTCTGATGACATTTCATTAGCAAAGCTAAGATTGCCTGGGAGCTTTCTGGAGTGTGGTGAGTGGCCACAAGTTGGGTGTCTGAAAAACAGGGAAGTGTGCTGGGTCAGGAGGAACTTTTGTATGGAAGATTTTACCGGAGGAGGACGAGGAAGAGGGATTCTCTGTCACCAGAGCAGCTACAGAGGTGAACGTGCAGGAGAGGGCGCCCGACAGCAAGGAGTAACTTCTGGTGTGACAAAATCTCATTAAAACAGGGAGGGAACAGTTGGTTTACAGCTTTGGTTGAGGTTATATTTTGCATACCCTCAGAGAGTTAGAGCGGCCAGCTGAGCATCCATGGTTTTGGTAGGTAGTGCATTCAACATGAGTGAAAATCTGACTGCTGTCACTCATGCCAGCAACTCCAGCCTTCAGTCAGTGAGGAGTATGATCTTTACCAGTCCTCTACAAATAGATGTGTGAGAGCAAACTGGGTAGGAAGTGTACAGCTTCCTTTATTTCTCTTGTGTCACACCACTACCTCAGTCCCAGCCACGGATAGCAGCCTCCACAGTGAACCAGTTCCTTGTAAATTAGAAAATCCCCTTACAAAGCGTCCCCATTGCTGCAGTTAGTGTTGGCTGCCTGTGCTCCCAGAGCGTGGAGTGAGGTTGCAACTCGGGCTGTGTTTATTTTCCAGGCTGTAGCTGTGCAAGGCTTTTGCAGACGGCAGAAACATTCAGGAGCCAGGACACTGGAGCACTGTCAGGATCCACTGGCTCTTTTTCCACGGCAAATCCAGCATTTAGGGGAACTGCAGCTATTTCTACCCATCCTGTCTTCAACCAGATGGTTCTTCTTGAAGCCCTTCCTGCCTGGTGGGCTGCTCTTCACCTGTAGGTACCACTGGGCACTTGATGCCAAACTGCCACTGGGCTCCCTTTAAACAGCAGATTCAAACTCCAATTGTGTTTCACTGCTGTGAGAGCTTCCTGGCAAGAAGAGCCCTATGCTCCACTACTGAGAGTGTTCATAACCCTCTTGGTGCATTTCCTGCACCACTGCCTCACCCAGAGCTGCAGGTACAGCCCTGCCGAGTGACTTCTCCTCACTCTCCTTCGCAGACATGTCTCATACAGACACAGCTGTGGTTTGGGCAGCTCATTCTAGTGCCAGCTGTCATCCCTGGTGAGCACACTCAGGGCTGGTGCTTCACGGGCCCCAGCTCAGCTCCGCGTCCTGCTCTGGGATCACAGCACAAGAACATGTGGACCTCTTGGTGCAAGTCCAGAGGAGGCCATGGAGATGCTCCCAGGGCTGGAGTCCCTGTGCTCTGGAGCCAGGCTGGGAGAGCTGGAGGTGTTCACCTGGAGAAGGTTCCAGGGAGAGCTCAGAGCCCCTGCCAGGGCCTGAATGGGCTCCAGGAGAGCTGCAGAGGGACTTGGGACAAGGCATGGAGGGACAGGACAAGGGGGAATGGCTTCACCCTGACAGAGGGCAGGGATAGATGGGATACTGGGGAGAGATTCTCTCCACCCCTGGCAGTGTCCAAGGCCAGGTTGGACAGGGCTTGGAGCAACCTGAGCTAGTGGAAGGTGTTCCTGCCCATGGCAGGGGGTGGCACTGGATGGACTTTAAGGTCCCTCCCTGCCCAAACCATCCCATGATTCTATGATTCCACATGAAGTTTGGTTTATATTTCCTTCTTCCCAGAGGATTTTCGTTTTGCACAAGGCAAAACTCTGGAAAGGCTCAAGCTATCATTGAGCCCTCCCCAATCTTTTTTGTAGTTTATTGTTCTTGTCCATGGACTAACAATGCAGTCAATGCCTTCAGCTGGGAGCCAGCAGCCAAGTGGAGACTGGCGATAAAGACAAGGAAGGAGGAGCAAAGGAGAGTTTGACCTCACAACTTTTGTTTAGATTGCTGGTTCTTTTTAGTATTTCCTCTTGTTATTCTTTAGGTATTTGGGGAAAGAGAAAGGAAACATAGCCAGACCCTTATGTGTGCTTAGTCCATAATCTAAACATTTTTATCATCTCTTTTTCCCCCCCTTTATTTTATTGGTTGTTTGAATAGCTACAGAAATATACCAGAGAAATGGAGACTAAAATTTTTCAAGATTTTAACTCTGGGCAGTGTGCCAAGTAAAAGGTAATTGTTGGCAGGGCACCGAGGTTTGGTTTGCATATTGCTTTTAGTCCACAGCAGGGATCCTTACAGCTCAATTATACTGTACAGACAAAATGCTCAAAAAGCTTCATTTTCAAATGGGCCGAGCGGCTGTTATAGAACATTAACACCCTCGATTTCAGCCTCCTGCCCAATTCTGTGTTCCTGAGCTCTCTGGTCCTTGGCAGAGTACTGAAAGACCCCCCAGTTCCATGCAGTAGTTACTGAAAGATGTGACAAAAGCCAGCCTTCATGTAGTTCAACTGCTAAACATCCAGTGTGCCATCAGAAAAGAAACAAGGCCACTGCAGCTTCTGCTGCTGGTTATTTAGACAGGCAAGAGCTAATTTGTGCATCTGAACACATCAAGGGAAAACACATTAAGGCTAATACAAACAACTCGCCCCAAGGAGAAATTCTGTCTGGGTTTAAGTGGAAGAAAATCGCTGTGAGAACAATTAAACATTGCACTAGGTTGCCAGGGAAGTGGTAAAATTTCCCTCACTGGAAATATTCAGGGTTTGGCTTGACAGAGCCCTGGACAGTCTAACTCAAGGGTCCTGCTTCCAGCAGAAGTTTGGAGCAGATGGGCTCCAGAAGTCCCTTCCAAACTGGATTTTTCTGTGATCTATAATAATACTTTTAATCATCATGTTTCAAAGTTGGGATAACAGAAGAATGTTGTTATTTTCTCTCATGTCAGGAAAATGAGGATTCCAGTGCCTACGGAAATACTAACTTTATTATGAAATAGAAAAGGAAGGAAAAGCAATAGTTGCTTTTACATACATTAGTGCAACTGACTGTGGTCAAGGCCAATCTGGTAAAGTTGAGCTGCATAGGTAACCAGGAGAATATAGGTTTCTGCTAAATATAATCCAAAAAAGTAATAAAATCATATTCTTTATCTACAGAGGGCTGCTGTAATGCAGTAAATATGCTAGTGTGTTCAATACTGCACAGCAAAACAGCTGGGCCTGCAATGGTGGATGTGTCTGAAAGCAAGCAGGTTTTTAAATAAGTATTATGCTTTCCTATAAAAGCCAAATAAACACTGGCATTTAAATTGATTTGAAAAAACCCCAGATTTACAAGTGATTTGATAGAGTTTATCAGTTCTAAGTAGATCACTGTTACATAAACAAGGCCACTGCTGTTTCTTCTGTTGGTTCTTTAGAGAGGCAAGAGAGAACCCAAGGCAGGTACTGTGCTTAAAAAAGCAGATTAATTGTTAGCCCCGTGAGCAACTAGAGGAGTAACACAGTGAGCACAAGAAAATCAGTAATACACCAGTTAATTACATCTGCAGTCCTAAAGGATAATGAAGAACCCTGTGACCAGATTTTATCACCCAAATAAGTCATGGTAATAATTAATTGGTAAGATTTTTGCTGGCTGCTCCACCATGAGGATGTGCTGGTGCTGCCGAGGAGGTGATGCCCTGCTTCTGTCCAGGCACACTTTGGGTGAGTGCAGATGAGCTGGAGAGGAGCAGGAGGCTGTCAGGATCCCAGGGATGACAGGATTAGTGTGGGATTGCTGTGAGGCTGCTCGCTGGGTGGCTTTCCCAGCCCAGAAGCCAGGCTTGGGTGGATGGACTTGTGCTTTCAGTATCTACACTCAGCAAACAGAAAAAACTTGTAAACACTTTCTGATCCATTTACTGTAAGTTCAAAACCTCAGAGGGATAAGTATTTTGTAAAATTATCTGGAAGGAAAATGAAGCAGATGAGACAATCACTTCAGAGAGGGGAAAATACATCAAACATCCAAACCATTCCATTTTCCTTTGTGTGTTGCCTTTTGAACTCTTGCAGCCCCTTCAGTGTGCAGGATGGTTTAGCAAATCCCACTTCATTTGCTACATATGCCTTCCTGGATAGGCTCCTGAGGAGAAGCTTCTCCATGGAAAATGGAGACTTGGAACAGGAAAGCTGTGTTTAAACCCCGTGCTTAGTCCTAATGAATATACTTGGAATAAAAAGCAACCAAAACCATCTGTGGCCAGAGAAGCAAATCCAGATGTCGTGGGGATTTAGCCCTCTCCTTCATTAATCATGTCTTCAGGATCACTCAGCTTCTGCAGCCTGAGCCTGCTGGACTTTTGAGGGGCTGTTAATAATGCAGAAACTGCAGCTCACTGGGAAGGAAGTTTTGGTCGCATCTTTGATAATCAAATTGAAATAGAATTTCTTCCCCCTCTAAGCAGAGTCACTACGATTTCCTTAGTTAAGATGGAAAAATGACAGGTTTAATTTCTGGATTTGGCATCTTGCCTCACTAAACTCTCTTCAGAGGCAGTGTGGTGCCTCAGCCTTCCCCTGTTATCAGGCTGCCGCCTACAAATCCCACCCTATAAACTTATTTCCACAACTTAGGAAGGTTTTGGTCTTCCCAAGCAGGTGTGGCTGCCCATTTGAAGAAGTAAAGAACCCACTGGTTCTCCAGCAGATGGATTTTTATCCTGGATTTTCTGCTGAGGTCAGAATGTTGAGCTGTGCCTTCTTGATTGCTTCCTGTAGCCGTGGGAGCACAGGGCAGTGGGAAGGGCACTCAGCTGTGGTTTATTCACTGCTTTCTGTGCACCACCTCTATTTTCACGTGAGGGAGCAAATCCATGAGTCTCGTTTGACAATGAGAGAGCTTCAACAATGAATTTGTGAGGGCCTATGCATCAGCTGTTTTGACATGAATGTCCTAACTAATTAAAATACAGCCTCTAATGGCAGCTGAGCAGGAATGATCACCTGATTTGTCATTTCACAGATTTCATAACTAGTGACTAAGCAGAGAAGGAAATGGTGTCTGAATTTACCAAATATGATTTGTGTATTTAGAAAACAGGAAAGTTCAACACATGTATTTTATTTTAATTTACATATATACAAAACCATGTAATTTCTTGGCCACTGGCGCAGGCAAATGGAGTGTGCAACAGCTGGAGGTGATTCTCAACTCTAGGATTCCTTACTTTATAGGAAAAAAAATCCATTACCACATCTTCAAGACTATGAATTTTGCATCCCCATTCAGAGTTTTTATTCCTGTCCCAGATGCCCTCAGTCCCGTGGCATGTCCTAGCAATCCATTTCACTCCCTTACCAAATCCCAGTGGTGTTGGGTTTGCTGCACCTCTTTACTTTCCTGTTCTTCTAGATCCAGCATTGCCCCTCCAGCCTTCCAGAAGGAGACTCCAACTTCAAAGAGCCACAGGGCTGACATCAAAAGAATAAGCTTGAAACAGTGTTCCCCTCAGGTTCCTGACATGGCAGTGACAGGGCCAGCAGCACTCCCACAGGAAAACCAGGAAGGGGAGGAGACAAGTCCAGCGAAACTTTTCACCACAGGGCTTGAAGACAAATTATTTCACATCAAGGTAAGACAAAATCTCTTGTTCTTGTGGGATTACTGATTTCAGAGGATTATTTCACTTAAGTACTCCAGGTGTGCAGTGCTTTCCCTTCTCCACAGCCGCTGCCTGGAGCTGTACTTGGGAGAATCTGTTTATTTGTAATAAATCAATTTTAGAATCTGTTTTTAAAAGCAGCCTTGACATGCAAGTCGGTAATGTGCCCTAAGTACTAGCAGATTGTGTATTTGGTTGCAAAGAGTATCACTTGCTTAGAATACATTCATGAGTGTTTGGTTGCACTCCACAAGAGCCGGGAACCCCGGAGCCACTGAAGGGCCCTTGTGGACTGAAACCAAAAGAACAGAGCTCCTCTCGAGTGTGTGCCATGAGCACTGTGCTGGTCCCCTCGGTTCTGAGGAGCAGTTCTGGGGAAGCAGCATTCTTTTGTTGTGCTTACCTGGTGTCTTAAAGGCCCAGCTGCTCGAATGCTCCCACTCCAGAATCTCAGGCATCGGAAGAGAGAAAAGCTTCTAGTCCTCCTTACTGGGAAACTTTCACCCCACTCTTGGAAAGGGAAGAAAAGAGAGCTTTAACCCCAAGCTTTCTACCTTGCCACTGAAAAGTATTTATTTTTGAGGACCAAGATGTGTGTTGTTTGGATATTGAGGATGAAATTGTTGATTTGTAGCAGTGCTGATGTCTAGCTGAGCCTTGCTATGGGCTAGGGCTGTGTTTGTGTATATATATTTACTAAATGCTACTAAAAAGAACTGCTGAACTCTGCTATGTCACCAAGAACGCATTATCAGAACATTCCATTGCAGAAAAGTTTCAAAACCCTCTCAGACTGAGTAACAGATTCAATTCTGTGGGCAAAATTGACATTTCTAAACAATTTGCTGCCAAGCAGTGTAGAATGATGAATGTAATTTATAATTTGGTTTTTTATGAGCACTGGTATTCAATGAGTATTGCAATGAATGTTGTTCACATGTTGAATGCGAGCAACATAATAAAACATAATTGGGAAGAAAATAAGGAGTGAGAGAGGGAACAGCAAAGCCTCCTCCTGCACTGAATTGTGCCCTCAGCAGCCTTATTATATTTTGATCCACATAACCTTTGAAACGTAGACCTAGAGATAAAATGATATAATTTTACTACCATCTGCTACTGAAATATTCCTTTGCCTTGCTTTTTGTCCTTCATGAGCAGTTCAGACTGTCATCTGTACTTTCAGTTGCAAAAATGAGGGGTTATCTGATTTCTTCATTTGAATAATGACCATAAACAGCATTTTTACCTCTTTCCAACACTTCATATACTGTCTCCACACCATGCTTTTTCATTTTATCTTGATATAAGAAAGTTATTTTTTATAGCAAGAGCAGCCCTTCACTGGCACAACCTCCTCAGGGGTATGGCAGAGTCTCTGTTGCTGAAGTTCCCAAGGTGCAGTGGCATGGGGTGTTAGATAATCCCTTTCCCAGGGGAGATTGGATCTTTTGAGGTCCCTTCCAACTTGGGCTGCTCCATGATTCTGGGATTAGGAACCTGTTAAAACTCAGTTTTTTGTTGTGGATTTTCACTGCTTCATGCAGTTGGTCTCAGAGCAGTAGCTAAAGCACAACCGTTCACTTTTTTTAAAGGCTATTTTATCAAAATGTCATTTTTGATTCTTCAGCCAGAACAGCTGTGATTCTCTTACAGTTTCTTCTGCAGCTAGATTTTAAGACCTCCTTCTAACCTTTTGAAAATAACTCATTTTTGTTTTACTTACATGGAAAGGATTCAGAATATACTTCAACCAACAGTCTATCCTGAGAAAAGGGCTGTTTTTATTTTGTCACACATTTCTCAGGACTACTGCAATGTGATTTTGACTTTCAGACAATAATGATCAAGAGTTTCCCCTAGCAATAGATAATTATTATTTATTCATTCCAGTTTCATTACCTTTGCAGCTGGCTGTGTCAACAGCCCCTTGTTATTCTGACTACAAAGTCAGAGGTCTTAAAATGGCTCCTTTCCCTTGGAGAAGTGCTGTAAGGTAGGTCTGGATAATGAATCATCTCTCCCAATGGATTTCACACACCTTTCACTTAAATGCTTCTGTTTGATATCAAACCATGTCTCTGAGGCAACCAGGAGGGCTGTGGGGGGCACACACAGGGTGAACCTGTGTCTCCTGCTGGAGCAAAGGACACAGCCAAGTGCTGTCCTGCAGCTTGTCGAGGAAACCTGTTCCTTGGCCTGTCCCCTTTACAATCACACAAGGAGAAGTGGCCAGCAAGGTGGAAAAGATTCTAGCAGCCCCTCTGATGATACCTCTGCAGTTTGTCAGCCCTGTGGTTGTGTTAAGGACTGTGTGTCTAACAGCCCCAGGAAGTTCATGCCATGGTGTGCCCATGGCACTGGGAATGGATCTGTGTGGAGCACATCAGGGTTCCATCACAGTGGGAGATAAATCGATAAGATTGTGGAGACAGCCTCCTCCTCCCTCCCTCCTTCCCTTCCTCCCAGAGCAGAATAAGGCAGTGACAGTGCACTGCACTTTTTGGGTACCAGTGCTCCCAGCACCTCCACTGCCCCATGGGTCCAGAGCATGAGGAAGCCTGGACTGTGGTGATGTAAGAAACCACCTCTGCCACCTCTGTGTCACTCTGCCACAAGTGAAGTCACAGTGGGGACACATCTCCGTCCCTTTGTTGGAGAAGAGGTGCTTCTCCTGGTTCTTATTTACTCAGGAATTCATTTTCATTTTCCCCTTTAGGATATAATATAGAACAGGTGTTTAGAGAAAGAATTTTGGAGTGTGTGATGATTAAAAAAAACCCCTCAAAGATCAGGATTTAATAGGAGAAAAAGTGGGAAAATACTTGCTTTGGTTGTGGTGGTATTTTTGATTGTATTACTTTATCATCAATAGCTGCAGTGCAGGTGTCCCATCAGCCTAAAACCTAATATGGCAAATTTCTTATCTTAGAGAGGATGGCTTTAGTTTTAAGCAGTATAGAAATAGGATCATTCATCGCCGTTCCTGATTTGGCTCACATTTCTCATGGTGTCTTTTTAAGATGCTAAAGACACAAGCTTTGCCATTAAAACACAGCATTTCCCTATCTTAACAGGGAAATCACAGCCTCTAATTAGCCAGTTTGTGAAATGCCTGGGGATCTTGGGGATCAGGTAGTACCAAAGTACAGAATGTTATAACTAAATAAACTCCTCAGTTCTCATTTTGATTTAACCCTAGCTGTAATTAGGCAGGGAGGTTTCCCATTCAGTGCACGCTCTGACATCTCTTCTGGGGTATGAAGTTTCTGGGCTTTGGCATATTTTCATCTGCTAAATGACGCGACAGAATGATCCACTTCATGGCTCCTGAATTCTCCGTGGTTTATCTCTCCAGACTCCTGGAGCTGACTTGCGTATTGCACATGACAGTACGTCATGAAAAGCTCCTCAGCTACATTTGATAAAAGACGTGCTACGGTGAGCAGAGCCTGAGTTCTCTGAGTTAACACCTTCAAGGTGACACCAGTAACCAGTACTGCCTCACTGGTGTCTGCTCACACAGCTCACGGAGGCGCAGTGAGCAAACCACACAGTGACCTCACCAAGAGCTCTCAGGCAGAGCTTAAAAACCAAATATATCCAAAGCAGAGCCTGGTTCACATTTGACCTCCAGAAGTGCTGTTGATTTTATGTTTTATCTCTGCTGAGGTCTCTACAGACTTGTGAGATGCTGGCTTAGTGATGCTCTGGGTGAGCCTGCTCTCCTCGAGGTTGTGAAGCAATTGCTCCATTACACTTGCGTACAGCCAGCGTGTGCCCAGAGAACGTGAATTTCAGAAAGAAAGAGGGTGTTTAGCACAATACTCAACTCGATGTAACATATCGTCTGCAATGTTTCAAATTCTGATCAAGTTCACAGTTGGTTTTAAAAGATTCAATGCCAAAATGTTTCACTGTCCTGTGATCAGCTGAGTGGCAGAGCACTGAGTGTACCAACCCCACACCCCACATCAGCAAAACTGAACTATGTGAAAACAATTTCACAGCGAGTGGCAGATGTGTACAAGCTGAATGAAAAGTATTTAAGGGTAAAATGCGTAACTTCCAGTCACTGTGAACCTCCAGCATGTCAGCAAAATCAATATTCATTGCAACTTATCAGCTCCATACAAAACATATGAGGCACAATAAGGGATGGCACCCTGCCCATGGCCAGTCAGCTGGATTAGTGTTATAAAAACAGCAAAACAGAAGGAAATACCTCAGAAAGTCACATCTGGGTATGATGGGAAATTATTATTCAGGGCAGGAGTGTTCGGGTATCTGTTCCATACTCTTACATTGCTGTGCTGAGGATCTGCAGGCTGGTGCCCTTGCATGGTTTAGGAAGTTGTTTCAGTCACTGGGCAATATTTACTGAAGTGATGTGTATTTTAGTGCCTACTTGTGTAGGTTTATTGCTCATTCTGGAATCAAAAATGCAATAGCAATATGCAGTACTCCTGGGAAGAGTGGGACAATACAGCCCTGAACACTGAGCCATAAATCACAGAATTGCAGAAGGATGGATTGGGTTGGGTTGGAAGGGACCTTCAACTCATCTTGTTCCACCACTGCCACATGCAGGGACACCTTCCACTATCCCAGGCTGCTCCAAGCGCCATCCTAGCTGGCCTTGGACACTTCCAGGGATCCAGGGGCAGCCACGGCTTCTCTGCGCAACCTGTGTTTAATCACAGAACGATCAAGGTTGGAAGGGACCTCTAAAATCATGGAGTTGAACCATCACCCCAGCCCGGCCACTGTAACCCCTACGGCACTGCGCGCATCCCCCAGCGCCAGACCCGGCTCCTCTCGGACGCCTCCAGGGAGGCGTTTCGCTCCTGTTCTACTGGGCTTTCACTGTGCCACGGTCTCCGAAGCGGCCTCTAGGGAAACTGTGGAAGGCTCCGAGCGTGTCCCCAAGGGGATGTGGATTTTGCGGTGACGAGTGACAGCGGAGCAGAGCAGTGTGGGGACACAGAGAGCCTGAGGGCCGGAGCCGCCGTGGGGCGCGGGGCAGCCGCGGCTCCCTCACGGCTCCCTCACGACCCCCTCACGGCTCCCTCACGACCCCCTCAGGACTCCCTCACGGCTCCCTCACGACCCCCTCACGGCTCCCTCACGGTCCCCTCAGGACTCCCTCACGACCCCCTCACGGCCCCCTCAGGACTCCCTCACGACCCCCTCACGGCTCCCTCATGGTCCTCTCACGGCCCCCTCATCGCTCCCTCACGGCTCCCCCACCGCTCCCTCACGACCGCCTCACGGTCCGCTCACGGTGCCCTCAGGGCTCCCTCACGGCCCCCTCAGGGCCGGGCGGGGCGGGGCGCGGCGGGGGCGGTGCCTGCGGAGGAAGGGCGGNGCTCCCGCAGCTCCGCACCGAGCCATGGGCGCCTCTGCCTCCGCGCCGCTGGACGAGAGCAAGTGCGCCTACATCCGAGGTACGGGGCTGGGGAGCGCCGGGAATGCCGCCGGCATTGCTCTGGGGTCCCCGCGGGGCTCGGGGAAAGCAGCTCCGGGAGCCCCGGGCAGCGCTCGGCAGCACAGCGCGGGTTGGGCTGGTTCGCAGCGTGCCGTGCAGTTTGGAGCGCTTTATCACGGGCGATGCTTTAGAAGGTCCCGCTGAGGGAGTTATAAGCAGACGGTGAAACTTTGTAGAGCGCGGAGCCCATGTGACAGATCCTGGTTCTCCAGAGCCGGCAGCTTCCGAGGGCTTTGCCTGTGTGAGTCAAACCTGCACCATAGGGTGATGCTTTGCCAAGCCCCTCGGAGGCAGTGGGAACACTGGATATTGAGGTAAATATTCGTGGGTATTGAGGTGAACCAGTCCGAGTGTGTAAGGACAGGTCTTTATCCCGTTAAAATGTTAGGAGAGGGAGAGCAAAAAAAACCAAACAAAGAAACAACAAAAAAAACCAAAACCAAAAAAACCCCCAAAAAAACAAACAAAAAAGCGCTTTAAATTATATGTACTGTTATTAAACTACGAAGGAAAAGGGAAAAGAGTGTAATTCTGGGATTTAGGGAGTCTTTTTGTTATTTGAGTAGTTCAATATGAAACACAGCTTACCTGTGCTGCTTATCGGTCAGGCAGCAGGTAGAGTATTTGCAAAGCAAATTTTAAGGCTGGAGATTTACAAGTGGCATAAAAGTTTGCATGAGAAAAGGAAGCCCAGCTGCAGCACTTGATGTATGATGCATGTGGAGCCTGTGAGAGCCCTCTCTTTTGTGGGCTGGGAGATCAAACTCTGCGCTGAGGGTTCGGGCCGGAGGGGGACTCCTGGGTGGTGCCCACAGCCCAGCTTGTCCTTGGATTCCTTTGCTTTGGGATTTTTTTGTGGTGCAGAGGGAGTGCAAACATTGAGCCGCTCCTCTGTTAGGACTCTTGAAATCACAGAGGGTCTTTCAAGAGTTTCCCAGAGTGGGAGGAATGTCCAGTTATTAAAGGGCTTTTACCAAAAAAGCAGTGAGCAGAGCTACTGACCTCACACACTGAGAGTTTTCAACAGTGTCCTCTCACTATTGTCATTTTTCCTGCCCCATTGACAGTGGTTTCAAGTCCCATCAGAGCCAGGAGGGCGCAGTCTCCATGGACTTCTCTTTTTCTTCACATACATCTGTATGCTGCAGCCAGAAGTGCATTTCCACAGTTCAGCATTTCAATTTTCTGATCCCTGAGTTGTGAACACCTGAAAAGGTTGATGTCTATTTACTGGAAAAACAAAATAGGAAATTCTGGGAGCTTATTAGTCTATGGGAAATTGTGCAGTTCTTTGTCCTGGACATCATCTAGAATTAGAACTGGGAGCTAATGCCCAAGGGTTGGGAAATCCCTGTGTGTGAAGTGGGGCTGGATGTGTGTGTCTGAGACTTGCCTGCGGCTGGGGTGCCTTGGTCGTGCTAAGAGCTCTGCAGCGCTCCAGACACAGCTCTTGTTTGCCCATCACATCTTTGCACAGGCAAGAGCCAGAGGGAAATCATTGCGGAAGAAGGAATTAAAGCCCTGTGCTCATCCCCTGGCTCACGCCTGCTGTTCGTGCTGTGAGTGAGGATTCCCCGCTCTAAACTCCAACTTGGAAAAATAATTAATGAGACACTTTATACAGAAGCTGCCTGTGAATTAGCACTTCCAAGGTGGAAAAAGAATTGGGAAGAACATCTTAAATGGAAACAAAGTGCTATCCAGCCAGCTCACCAAACCTAATGCTGATGTTAGGCTGGAGTCTGTAAGATTCCTTGCCTGTCTGTCTTACACACCTGGCTGTGATGTACTTGCAGAGTAGCTCTGTGGTGAGCTCCCCTCATTCCAAGAGGGGCCACGTGGAAGCCCTGAGTCTATAGCTTGAATAAGCAGCATGTGTTTTAGCTGGCTTTGTGAAGCTTAGGTGGGTTTTCCTGGTGGGATGGCAGCTTTTGGGGTTCTTTTCCTCCACAGGTGAGGCAGGGGTGTTCTCAGTAAAAAGGAAAGGGAAAGACTGGCTTTTTGTCAGCAGAGCTGTCAGTCCATAGTGCTGGAATGGGATGGCACTGGTGATGGAGATGGTGAGACAGCAAGCCCAAGGAGCCAGCAGAACTCTCCAAACTTTCTGCATTTTGGGATGCTTACTCATATTGCCCCAAATATCAGTAGCCTCAAGACAGGAAATCCTGAGTATTACTTCAAACGAGAGCTTGGTCTAGTTCACAGTTGTTTTCATGATAGTGTAATTTAATTTCTTGTTGCTGTAATGATAATTTAATTTGTCTGAAATTAAATGGGTTGTAAAGCCTTGTAGTTCACTCAGACAACATTTAAGCTAAAGCACAGTGTCGTGAATAGAAATGAGGGGCTGAGCATTAAAGGGAGTGGATGTCCTGTGCAGGGCAGGAGTTGGACTTGATGATCCTTGTGGGTCTGTTCCAGCTCTGGATATTCCACAATTCCACGTTACAGCTTCTACATCAACACAGGTACAGTTCTACAGGTGTTCCGACTTCCAGAAATCTGTCTGCTCACTTGGTTTGTGGGATGAGGGGAGAACCAAATGAAGATAAGAATTATGTGAGATGTAAAACGATGTTGCAAATATGCAAACCCAGTCAAACAGGTGCCTCTATAACCCCTGAAGAACCTGCCCTTAGCACGGGCACCCCCAGGTAGAGCCTGTGTGTGGGTCCCCGTGGGTGAATAGGGTGAGCCTTGTCAGACCAGCTGGAGAAATGAATCCCAGAGAAAACCAGGAAGGCATCCCATGCCGTGTCTCGGTTACTGATTGCAAAGGCTGGGATTTCCACCTGAAACTGATTCCAGCTTCCGTGCTCTTAGGGAAGAAGTGGTAGGATTGAGCCAGCCAATTTGCAAAGCTGTGTGTTGGCAGATCAATGTCTTGGGTAACATCATGACCTGAAAGCAGCAAATGTAATTACTGACCTGGTAATGTGCATCCCCTGCAGCAAACAATGCCTAGGAAGAGAACAGACGATGCCAATGTGGGATTTTCCAGGTGGTCTTCACAGGGAAATTGAGGCTGGGTTTGAAGCTGCAAGGGCAGGGATCTTTGTTGTAAAGTTTGAATCAACTGTCTGAACACTTACTTGGGGATGAAAATGTTTTGCAAAACAATTCTTATACTCAGAAAATCTCTGTATTAAGAAACTATATATATTTATATGTTGTGAAGTTACATTTTGCAAGCCGTCACAACATCGTTTGTTTTCGTTGAGTAGACGTTAATGAAAGTCAGTCATTGTTGGGGGATACAATTGTGAATAAAATGTCAAGACTTGATATTCCTGACTCCTACCTGAAGGAAATTAATGTCATAGTGAAATAATGGCAGGATGAGTCAGCAGGGACTCCTGTGGGCATTGGGGACAGTTTGTGGCCTCTGGGAGAAGGTGTGTGGGGGATGTTCAGGGGAGGGTGGGAGAAAGCCAGACCACATGCACTGCAGTATTACTACTCTGGAAACCTTAGCAGCAGTTTCAGAGGTGTCTTCAGTGCTGTGCAGCACGAGCCTGTTTTTCTAACCATACCCATGGAAAAATACATCACCTGTTTAAGATCCATAAGATACTTTAAATACACACACATTGTGAGCAGTAAAATGTTTTAAAGCCCTCCAAAATGAAAATTTTATTGTAATTCCTCTAGGTTTTGGACTGAGGCCTTGAAAAGGTGACTTGTGGCAGAGATAATCCTGCTTTATGGGGTTTTGGTGGGACTACATGGGGATTATTCAGGATGTGAGTGAAATGGAGTTTAAAACATGGCAGTAATAATTAGGAGACTGGGAGTTGGTCATGTGAAAAGAGTTTATTAAAAAAATTTGTGCTCTCAGTTTGATGAGGCATGGGCTAAACTTATGATGGGAGTTGTTTGTTGGGTGAATTGTCTAATGATGCTTAAGGAGTGCTACACCCAAGAGGGAGCGGCCCAGGGCGGTGATGGGGAGTTACAGGCTTGGGGTGCAATCCTGAAATTTGGGAATCAGCTGAAAGTGCCTGCTAAAGCAACTTAGTGGTATGTCCTGAGAGATTGTGCCAGAGGTTTCATTATTGCTGATGGAAGAGTGTTGCAGGGTCTCTGCTATCAGACAGGAAACAGTCAAGGATGCAGATCTCACAGCAGACAAAGGTGGAAATGCCCTTAAAGTCTTGAGGATTTTCCATTTCTGCATTCTCAGCAGCAGAAGCAGTAGGGGATCAAGCTCTGCTCTGTCACATGTCATGTGTTGGGGCTAATTTTTTTTTAAATTTGCAGAAGTGGAGAGATTTCAAGTACCCAGTGCCAGTAATTTCAACAGGTGCATCTCCAAAACAGTTCAGCATACGAAATATTGAACTTCTCTGAAGGTTGTTTATTCTTAAAGGTGCTTGGTGTGCTTGACCATATCCCACCTACCCACTTCTATCAACATACAGCTGTCCAGAGGATGAGGCTTTGTAGTCATTTGCTTTGGATTTATTTAAATGCAGGTTCTCCCTTCCCTTCTTTTCCATCTCTTTCCTCCCCCAGGCAGGTGGGATAGCCCAGCTGAGGGCACAGTGGCGGTGCTGTGATCCTGCGGCACCCGGGATTCACCCTGTGGATTTCCTCATTGTTTAGGAAGTTTTACCAGGCAGACCTTCCAGCAATTGTTCTTTTCAGGTGACAGTGAAAGCTATTACTTAACGCCTGTAAGAAACTTCTTTCTAGCCATTTGTTTTCCTTAGGAATTTCAGTATGGTGTTAATGAAGACACAGCAATCACACGCTGTAGGTATGTTCCTACAAGATGCAGCGTACTTGAAAAAGCAGGGAGACTCAGTTCTGTCCCAGTTTAGAGGCTGAAGAGGAGGCTGGTTTACCCTTTGCTTGAAAGGCAAGATAGCAAATGGGTCACTTTACAGGAACTCAGCTGAATAAATTCCATCAGTGGTATGGAGATGAGTCCCACAGATTCGGAGGGATGGAGCCCAAGTGCCTGATACAGCTCTGGAGTGAGTCTCAGCCAGTGTGCACGGAGCCAGGAGCAGGAGTGCTGGAGGATGGAAGAATGACTTGGAATTAATTGTGGAAAAATTGGCCTTTTTTTGGATAGGCACTCAGACTGGATGTTGGATTTTCTGCTTTAAACTGTCGCTTATCCTTCTGGTTTTAATTTGGTGTGTGACTGCAAGTACAGCAGGGTTCTGTACAAATCTGGCTGCCCTGCCTGCCTTTGTTCCCAGCCTGTTCCGAGCTGTGTTGTGCCGTGTTCCACAAGTTCCCTCTTCCATTTTCTGCAGGTGAGCATGGCTGTGGCATCACACAGAGCAGGAGTGCCCCATCCCTGGAAGTGTCCTAGGCCAGGTTGGACAGGGCCTGGAGCAACTCCCTGGTCTAGTGGAAGGTGTCCCTGCTCCTGGCAGGGGGTGGAATGAGATGAGCTTTAGGGTCATTCCAACCAAATCCTACGAGTGTGGGGTCTCTCTGGACTTAACAGCATCTGCTTTGTAGCTCCTAGAGGCTGCTTTTCCTTTTCACCTGGTGAAGTTTATTTTAAAAGTTGATTGGATTTATCTGCAACTCCCAAAATCCAAGGAATAGTTAGGGTAATACTTCCTTTCACAAACGTGCATTAAATCCAGAATTCATGGTAGTACCATCTAATTCAAGCCAAATTGGGATAAATACCCACAGAAGGAAGAAGCAAAGTAAAACGTGCAGGAAATTCAGATTTCAATAAGCATGTAAGATTCTGTTATATGCACCTTGCAAAGTTTCCAAGAAGAAAAGTTTCTTGAAGACTGTAAGAAATTAAGTTTTTAAAGGAAAATCCTTTTGGCTTTACTTGTTTTCTCAGAAGTTTTAGTGCTCAGAAAGATTGTTGCTGTTGGAGCCAGTGGCAGATTTTTATCCCATAGTTTTGATAAATGGTGCCTGCCTGTGCTGGAAAGGAGAGGCAGCTTCTCTTTGGATTTTATGGCCTTTAATTCAAGGGGGAAAGTACTTTTTCTTACCTTTCAACTGAATGCAAGCAAAAGGCACCCAGGGATGTGATTGATGGGAAGGGTATTTGCCACCCAGTGTGAACAGAATTTACTGTCCTTGGTAACTTTCAGATTAAGTTTAGGGAGCCTAAGGCAGTATGTACCTTCTCTGTTCAATTTCCATTGCTGAAATAGTCCATTATTAACTTCTCTCAAAAACTCCATGGGCAATTTTGGAAGTTTCCAGCCATGTTACCTTGCAATAGGCATGGTCAAGATTTCGCTCATCAAAGCAGGAGGTGAAATTTTTCAGTTTTCATTCATTAGTTTGTCAGTAGAAGGACTGTCTGTGATCACAACCCACGTACAAGAACTACCCTTAAAGATGATGTGCTGCATCACTGGGTCTGAAAAACGAAAGGTGGCTTTTTTTCTGGTCTTTTTTTTGGTAGCGTGAGGGGAAGAGAAACCACAGGGTTGTAGGGGAAGACACGTGGCGTTTTTCGTGCTTGTCACTGTAGAAGAAACTATGTACAATGTTGAATCAGGCACAGAGATCAATGGAAAGAATGTCTTGATCAATAGAAAAATGAGAAAGAGGCTCATCCTTGCCCCAATATCTGTAATTGAGAGGCACACTGTAAGTGTGCTATGCCTTTATACTTGATGTTTTCCAAAATCTTGAAGACTGGGAGTTCTTAAATTAGTGCAGCTTGACCACAAGTTGTAAGACAATCTTTGCATCTGATAGACATTTTATTGGTATCAAAGGGAGAAAAAGAAAGCTCTGAGATGATGAAAGCAGCTTTGTTGGTGGTGCCTTTGGGCAGTGGCAGCTGCAAAGTCAGTGTCTAGGTGGGGAAGGATGATACTCATAAGGAATATGCTTTTAAGTACAGCTTTTTCCTTTGGATGGAATAACCATGCTGTTCTCTTCGCACTTGGAGAACAATAACAGTGGTTTCAAGTTTTTGAACATACTTGCAAGCATTTTACTTGCTTTTGCAGTTAAAGGACAGTAATGAAATGAGGCCAGCTCTTACATCAAAGCAAGATTAAAGCTCGTGCTAATGGCTGAAACTTGTGTGAAGAAAGGGTTGGCCTGCTTGGGTCTCCTATAATCTTTATCCTGTGTCTTTTTAGTAGTCTTACATATGAAAAAAGTTTACCAGTGATTCTGCACTGAAGTTTATCTTGGTATGTATAACCTAAGATTTTAGTGACTTTGTGTCTCTAGGTATTAATTAAGTGTTAAATCTTGAATTCATAAGCCTTTAATTTTCATGCTTCTGTGATATTTGTTAATAAGTCTGTCCAAGTAGTTGCTCTTACACTTTGGGTAGTACTGAAGCTTTAAGCCAAAATATCTAGGTCATTATAGTGCTATTAAAGTTGTTATTTAGTTATTGCATCTTTTTTATTGCATTTTTTTTAAAGCTAGGGAGTTGTCTTAGCTGCAGTGCAGGAAGCAGAAAACAAAAGCGAGACTGACTCTTGGGCTCTTCTAAATACATAAGAGGTTAAAAGCAGTATGGTTTTCAAAAGTATGTAGGTTGGTTTTGTATGGTTGCAATTCTCTTACGAAACACGTGAGATCAGGAGTAGAGTAGTTATTTTCTCAATAAATGTTTTCAGCCAAAAATAGTGATTCAAATGACCTTTTGGGTGCTGTTTGTGACGAGATTGTTGTTCTCAGCCTGTAGCTGCCATGCCCTGCACACTGTGGTTCCTGAGGAGTGGGCAGTGCTGCAGGGGTGACACCCACGTTGTGCATGACACCCTCAGTGCTCTGGTGCTCTCCCCGTGGGATGCCCACCAGCCTGGTGTCACCCAGGTTGTTTTTGGGATGGGAACAGGGGAGGCACCATTGGAGCGTGGCCGTGGCGCTGGGTGGGTGCTGCTGCAGGTGTCTGGTCACGTTCAGGGGGACCTGAGGGACCTGGGCTGTGCCACCCTTGGGTCAGAGCCAGATGTGCTGCTGTGGCACTGCCTCAAGCCAAGCTGCTCCAGGGCTGGTAGAGCTGCAGCCACAGGGTGAGCACCTGCAGTCCTTGGTGGGAAAGAGCAGCAGGTTTTTGGCTTATTGCCCACTTTCTGTACCTTCCCCAGAGCCAGCCATGCTCTGTTGTCCACAAGGAGTTCAGCTTTGGAGGTTTATGCAAAGTGAGTCCATCAGCTGGTCTGCAGGTTGGTTTTTTTACAGGTCACTGCTAAAAGAGTGAGCGTGGAGCATCATCCCGTTATTAGTTTCTGCTGAGAAAAGCCGCCCACAGCAGTGCCTGGCAGTTTGTGGGTTCTCCCTGCCTCCACCAGCACCAGTGATGCCTTTTCAAACCACAGAGGGCTTGCAAGGAGATCTTTGGTAGCACTGTAGGACAGTCTGTTCGTAGCTCACCAAATGCTGGTGTTTTTCCAGGTTCATTCCATGTTGTGTTTTTAGGGTCGGGGCCTGTTTTGGATGTGGCTGTCATGCATTGCAGCAGGCAACCTACAGAAAAGGTCATTGACACCTCAATTCCAAGTGGGCTGTTGTGTGGGGGGCATGTTGGTCCTCACATGGAATGTTTGTGGCACAGACATCATAAGATAATCCTTGTTCCTGCTTCTTTAAGCAAGCGAAGCTAAAGCAAAGTCCAGGGAAGTGAAGACATGGAACCAGGCTGGGGCAGGAACAGGAGGTGCAGCCTGTGCCAAGCCTCAGAGCAGGGACAGCCCCTGCAGCAGCTCCAGCTGCTGATGGATCCCAGCAGGCAGAGCTCATGACTGACATGTGTTCTGGGGACCAGATGGAGCCTTGAGCACCCAGGATCATGGAATCATAGAATCCTGGAATGGTTTGGGTGGGAAGGGACCTTAAAGCCCATCCAGTGCCACCCCCTGCCACGGGCCGGGACACACCTTCCACTATCCCAGGTTCCTCCAACCCCAATATCCAACCTGGTCTTGGACACTCCCAGAGGATGGGGCAGCCACAGCTTCTCTGGGCAACCTGTGCCAGGGCCTCACCAACCTCACAGGGAAGAATTCTTTCCCAATATCCCATACAGCCCTGCCCTCTGGCAGTTTAAAATGCCACCTCCTTGCCCTGTCACTATCTGCCCCGTCCTTCATTTTTTATAAGCCCTTCTATAGTTCTGAAAGGCTTCGACAAGGTCTCCCTGTAGCTTTCTCTTCTCCAGGCTGAACAACCCCAGCTTTCTCAGCCTGTTGCTAAATGCTTTCACATCCAGCCTTAGAAAAAAATACCTACAGCTTCTTTATGTTATAAAATGATATGGGGTTCCCCCTAGAGGTTTATGTTCTGTGTGAAGGGAGCTCCAGGTTTTGCAGGGCTCAGAGGCCACCTCTGGCTGAGCATGCCAGATCTCTGCTCGCGTCCTGGGATGGCCCATTTACTGCTGGGTTTTGGTTTGTTGTGCTTGGGATCTCAGCTAAAAAAACCACCCTCATGTGCCATATCTGGAAGCTTGCTGCCTACCAAGGGGCTTTTTCTTACTCTTTTCAGGGGGACATGGGTGTCGCTGCTTCAAATTTACAAAAGATACCAGTGCCATCTCACCACACAGCATCCATCTCACTCAGCCCCTCTCATCTCCTGTCTCAGGAAGGCATTTCTAAAGCTTCACATGGTATTTTCCTTCCCCTGCATGAAACCGCAGTTGCTGTTTGTGCTGTGATTCTGTGCAGGGTGTTGTTGTGACGTTGGTAACTGGAGACCTGATTCTTGGAGCATGATAGGGGATGTTAAATATTGTGGGTGAACATTGTCTAAAGACCAGCTTGCTTTTATTGAGCATGATACAGAGGATCTTCAGTTTGATATTCCACATACTGCAGTGATCACACTAGGGGAAAGGCAAGTTTTTATCATCCCCAGGCAAAGATTTAATGGCAAGGTCTGTGCAAAAGAAAGAGAAAAAAGGCTTTTTTGCTCTTTAAGGGTATTCTGTAAAGTAATATCACTGTAATTTAGCCTGCCAGACACTTTCCAGTGCTTGCAGTTGCAGATGAGGCTTTGCCAGCCCTCAGCTGTCCAGACTGAAGTTTCCATGCTGAGCATCTGCCCCAGATTGCCATTTTGAGAAAACAGCAGCTAAAATGGATGAGCTTTTTTTTTTTTTTTGTGAATGAAGCTAAAACATGTTTACCTCTCTTCCAATGTTCTTTCGAGCAGCTCAGGCAGGGAAGGGAAGGGTTTGGGGGCCATAGAGGTGGAATAAAGGAAACTGGAGGTGAGTGGGAAAGGTTTCCAACCACTACCCGTGTTCACCTGCTGGACTAAACCCTGTTGTTTCCATGTTTGCCCTCTGTGCAGGCTAGAAAAAGCTGGAAAGCCCACAGCTACCAGCAGTTGTTCCCCACTGTGGGCAAACCGAACACAGCTTTGGACCTTACAGGCTTAAGTGTGAGTGGAAAAGCTTCATGATCTGAAGCCCTGAACTTGTTGCTGATGCTTGAAGGAGGCTAGGGTGCAAAGGCTTATTTTTGGTGTATTTTTCTACCGGCTTCATTCGGTAGGAAACCCCAGATTGGTTGTTTGGGTTTTTTCCTTTCCTTCTGGGATTTCCTGTACACCTGCCAAGCTACAAAGTGCTGTGCAGGCATCACTCAGCTGATCTTCCTGCTGAGATCCTGTGCTGCTGTTTGATTTCATGCACGAGGAGTTATGGCTGTTAATTTGGAGCTTGACAAACCTGGTGCTTCGTATTTTTGGGAACTGATGATTTTAATGCTCTCCCCAAATTTCCAGCCATGTTTTGACTGTGCTCAGGCACTCAGCACTTCTGTAAATCAGGAGAAGAAGGTGGCAGGAGCCATCTGGAAACTTCTTCTGTAAGTGACACACGTTTTGTCCAGCTTTACATTCCGTAGTAGACATAGATCTGTGTCTCTGGGGTAGTATTTACCTGCTTTTACAAATAAATCAAGCTCCTGCTATTTCCAGCTCACTAAGCCACAAACTTTCAGAGCTCTGAATGGGGCAGGTACCATATTAGGTTGATTAGAAGATGGTATTTTTAGGTGTGATCGTGTAACTTTAATCGCTGCTCCTTGTGCTCCGTCAGTGTTTTTTCTGAGCCCAGGAAGAAGCGGCAGCAGAACTCCTGACACAAGGAGTGTGTGAGTGATGATTTATGAGTGTGGCTGGAGGGAGGCATCCGGATGTCAGGGCTGCATCTGATGTGTCTGTGAGGAGGAGCCCCCAAATCCTCCAGAGTGTCAGCTGGTCAGAGCTGATGGTGGCTTTTGCGGTGCTTTTGGAGGAGAAAAGGTCCGTCATAGAATGGTTTGGATTAAAAGGGACCCTTAAACCACATCTCGTTGCACGCACTGCTGTGGGCAGGGACACTTTCCACTGGACCAGGTTGCTCCAAGCTCTGTCAAGCCTGGCTTTGGACACTTCCTCTGGAACAAAGCTGTTCTTTTGGCAAGACAAAGGAAACAGCCCCAAGCTGTGCCAGGGGAGGTTCAGGTTTAACATCATGGAAAGGGTGCTCAAGCCTTGGCAGGGCTGCCCAGGGAGGTTTGGAGTCCCCATCCCTGGAGGTGTCCAAGGAAGGCCTGGATGTGGCACTCAGAGCTCTGAGCTGGGGACAAGGTGGGCATCAGGCACAGCTTGGAGTCCATGGGCTGGGAGGGTTTTCCAACCTGAATGATTCTATTATTCCATGTTTCCATGATGTCCTACCAAACCCAAGGGAAGCAGTGGGGAGGAAGAGTGCCCAGCACAAAACTGAGGCTGTATCTGGTGTGACACACACCCGAGATCTGCGACAAAAGAAGGTTCTGGGGAAGACTTTGGAGATTGGGCTTGGTGTGTTCGTGGTGATCCCTTGGGAGCTGTGGGCAGGTAGTGGTGACATCAGAAACTGAGGCAGCACTGGGTTCGTTGGAGGAAGAAGCTGAGTTCCAAGTGAATGAAGGAGGAAGGCCCCATCTGACCACCAGCTTCCCTTATGACTGGAAAAACCACAAAGCTGCTCAGAATGGGGGTGACTAAAGCTGATACCATACTGGGAGACAGAGGAGTTACCAGCATACACAAACATCCCACACCAGTGTGGTGGTAAGAGTGTAAAATACTACGTGGTAATTTTGAGCAAGAGCTTGCGGTTTGTTAGTTACTCATCTCTTGCTCCATGGCTTTTCCTTCGCGTGCCCTAAATATTCAGGCAGCAGGAAGTGTAGTCAACTGAAAAGTTGCTGTGCTCTTTCTGTAGCAGTTGGCATTGACAGGTGTTACTTTTGTGGCCATAAACCAAATTCACACTTGCCTTGGGGGGTGCTCCTAAACCTGGATCTCGCAGGGTGTTGGGGCTCAGCGCTGGAAGGGAGCACTGGCTGGGTTTGATAGTTACCATCTGCAAAAGAGCTGCTTTTAAAATAAAATCCAGCCTCGCTGACAGCTGAGTGTCTGGAGTTCTGCTGTTGGAAGGGACCAGTGGTTTTCTGAGGGGCTGCTCCGGAACCCAGGCTGAATTTGAGGATGCTGCACAGTGTTGAGTTTCTGTGGCTGTTGTGTAGGGTCGCCTCAGCTGAATCGGTGCCAGAGGTGTGAGTGTGTGCAGCCTTGGGAGGATGTGAGAGCTGCATTTCAGATGGGGCCCATCACTTTATTCATAGATTTAACTTCGTTTCGATGATGAGAATGGAGACATCTGTAAAAAGTAATAGTCCCCCTTCCTTCCAGAATGAGGCTATGAGCTTTCCAGCTGTTGGCTAAGACAGGTTTTCCTGTTGAAATAGCTTTGTCTGAAGTAAGTCTAAAACAATATGGTTGTAGTAACTGAAAATATTTCTTTGTCAATTCTGGTTGTAAATCCAAGTGGTTTGATTCATTGTTACCTCTTGTAGCAGCTGTTTGACTTAGAAAAGCTTATGGAGTCTTCTAGTGAAGTGCTTGCTGCTGGTTAAATGCAGTTTTGCTTCTATCCTGTATTTTCTTTACCATGTTGTGTGGCTGATTTTCTTTTATCTTCACAGTGAAGTCTCACAATTCCAGAACACACTCTTGCTTTCCTTCGAAAGTCCCATCATCCTGAATAATGCAAAGACATTCATTCATTCATTCGCGTGGTTCTTGTTTGCAACCACAATAATATGGATTGTGCCATATATCTATCAGCTGACGCCATCCTATATTTATAAAATATGTTTGGGATCTTTTTTTAGATCTGCAGAGTCTAAATATGAGCTCTCTCTAATTAATTATGTGTAATTATTCTGGACTGAATACTGTTAATCAGAGTATATGCAATTTATATACAGCAGACAAGCAAAGAAGAGTATATGTTTAAAAAATTAGTTTGCAAGAGCAGATTTGCAAAAAAACCTGGGTCTAATTCATTGAAGAGGCTTTTATTTTTATTTAAATACCTTTTTTTAAAAAACCAAGCCACATTTGCTGGCTCGGGAAGCAGTTTTACTTCTGTATTGTGGTTGTGTCTTGACCACATTTCTGTGTTTTCTTTCAATTTCAAGACAGCATATTTTACAAATCAGAGGAACCCTTGGAAATGAAGAGTTTAAAAAGCATGTCAGGGTATCTGCTCAGTCTGGAAGCCAGGGCTGCATGCTCTCTGACTTTGTTGGTGTTACCCTCTACTAGTTGCTCTTGAATGAGATTAGATCTGATGCTTTCGTATTTCTCTCACAGCAGCTTCTTCTGAAGCACATTAAGCAGGTATTTTTAATACACCCAAACAAAAATTGTAATTTTTAGAATGCCAATTGGCATTTAGAGCTTCAGCTTGGCTTCAGAGGTGCTGAGCACTCACCTGGCATTGGTTGTTGGTACCAGCTGTTCTGGAAACAGGAGGAGTTGCCTCACACCGGTGGCATCTAAAGTAATTTTGAAAAATGCCTTTGAAATTTCAATGTGTACTGTCTGAGTGCCAGAGGTGCTTCTAAATGGGAAATAATTACAATGCAAAGACCTGACCTTGTCATTACTTACTTCGGAAGGGGTTGTAAGAAGATTGTTGTCTCCTGGACTTGAATTTGTGGCTGTTGGCTAAGGTACATGTTCCTCAGAGGGACCTGCCTGCAAGCAGCATTGGAAACCAGGATGTTAAATCTGAGGCTTGTGTTTTGTTGTCCTGACCTCAGCATTTCCGGGACTTGCAAAGAAAAAGTTCTGACTCCGTTTAAGCCCAAACTTTGGGGGCAGAAGGTCCAGCATAGCTGGCTTGTTTTTGGTGCACTTTTGCCAGTAAAGCTCAGAGTAGAGCAGAGACCATAAGATGCATTTTTTCAACACTGTCTATGTGTTTTTCCACTGGAAATTATAAAAACCCCATGAATTGTATTGGTGGGTTTTGTGAATACACTTTTCCAGAATTCCTGGCCTATTCTTGGTCTATCACCCTTTTCACTTCTCTGCTCATTCCTTATTCAAGAGCCTGCCTGTTTGTGTGAAGCTGCTGGGTTTACGCAAAAGCTGTGGTGAAACGGTTGGCTCAGAGATGCTTGAAAGGGCAAACAGCAGAGAAACAGTGTCTGAGGGTACCAAAAAGTCTTGCTATTGCACGAGTAGCACACAGCCTGAGTAGCATCTGGTTGGAAGGGTTGATTGATTGATTGATTGAAAGGGCTTTGAGAGTAGTAATAAGGGGTAGTAAAGTTTCTGCAAGGTTGTTATGGATTCAAGAGCTCTTGAGGGTGTTTTGAAGTCACGCTGGATGCTGTTAGGTGAGAAAATACTTCGTGGAAATTCAGGGCTCATCCTTCCTTTCATCAGATTGGTGAAGTCTTTCAGCCCAAATGAAGATAGAAAATGGGTTTGTGTGGTTTTCCCTGCATTTGTTTCTCAGGAAGCCACAGGATGCCTTTAAGGCACCCTCAAAGAATGCAAACATGGCTTGAATTTTAGCTGTAGTGAGGAAATGCAGGCAGCCTTTGGAGGAATTCAGGTTTGGGTGAGACTCAAAATGACCATTGTTAGACGGGACTAAATATGTTTATAGTCACATGACTAGTGATTTCTTGTGCATTCACAAAGTGAAAATGTGATCTAATATACATAAAGTTGCCAGATAAAACCCTTATCACACAGTTCTTGCATGCTGCATTCTTAGGGCTGTTTTTTTCTTGGTGCCCTAAAGAAAGCATTTTGCAAAACACAGAAAGATGAAGAATTTAACTTTTGATACAGACAAATGAAACAGAGGACCATACTCTTTTCCAGAAAGAGAGAATGCATCAGCATCCACAGTGGCAGGAGCTCAGATTGGATTGATGAGAGGAACTTTGTGGAGACCCTTGGTGGAAGGGCTGAGGCAAAACTGGTGCTCTAAATCCAATCATACGAAGGCAAGAGTGATGAAAGGGAACTGTTAAATGCACTGACCATGGATATAAACCCAAGCCTTGAATGTCTTCTGGTTTTGCATAGCCACAGGTTCTGGTGGACAGGCAGGTCTTTTTGGTGTGTCTGTACCTGGAGGGCCATGAAGGCCTCGAGAGTCACAGGGTCACCAGGGAACCAGCAGGAGAGCTCTCACCAACCCATTTTCCAATAAATTCTCAGGAACAAATTTCCTCTTAATAACAACCTGCCCAGCTGCCTTTCTGAGCCTGGCCTCACGTGGTCCCACTGTACAAACACAGCGCTGGGAGAAGGTGGTTTGGATTTGCTATTTCCTTTCAAGTCATGCTGTCACAAGCCCTTCTGAACGTGAAAGATAAATGGAGAGGAAATGAGGCAACTTAGCTCCTTTTTTTTTTTTCAAGAAGGAAGGAGCATTGAAACATTGGGGTGGAAGAGCCAAGCGGCTGAGGAACCTCAAGCACAGGTTTAGTGAGAGGGACAAGAGCTGAGCAGAGCTTCTTCCCGGGAAGTCCTCTTAAAAATGGAGACAACACTCTTGTCTTCTCAGTGGTGCTTTCATGAGTGCTTGAGGAACTGAAACTGCTCCAGGAGGAAGAAGAATAATGCCCGGCACCGGGCACTGTCAGGTGGCTGGATGGAACCCTCTGAGCTGATTTCACTGAGTAAAAGTGGACTTTGGTGAAACTGGCCCCGTGGAGGAAACAAGGCGACTCAGGGACTCCACCTGCAGAGCTGTGTGTCACCACCTTCCTGTCGCAGCAAGTGACACTGTGGCTGTGCCTGTCTGGGAGTTGCAGTTAAACACTCAGTGGGGCTCCGGCCTTTCTCTGAGTTGTGGTTAAAAACAGCAGCCTTAAAAAGAAAATAAATACTTTTGAACAGCGTGCCAGAACCTTAAACCCCCACATTTGCACAGGAGACACTGTAAGAGGAGTCTTCCTTTGTGTTTGTCCTCTGTGGCATTTACATCAAATTCTTTCTGAGCACAGTTCTCTGTTTTCTCTTTTCCCTTAAATTCCCCTAACCTATGCCCTCGTGACCTGGGGATATTCCTACCTCTCGTCATGTGGGTTGTAGGAAGAGCAAACCTGGGGAATGTAAAGGTAATCCTTCATCTTTGATACTGCTGCAGCTGCAGAAAGTTAGGGGTTGTTTGGATTTTTAATTGACCTCTCTTCAGGATAAAATTTCCAGAATTATTCTCGATTTGCTAGCAGCAGGTATACTTATATTAGTCAGGTCCCAGATTTAATCTGGTGGAGTCAAAAGCATGAATTCTGCCAAGTAAGGAATGATTAATTAAGTTTAATGGGTTCTTTTAGCTTTGCCAAAGAAAAACCTAAAAATGTTCAGATCACTTGGTTTCATGCTTTTACAGTGCTTTGGACATACTGGGATCTTGATTATGGCCTTGTTCAACTTCAAATGGGAGAGAAGAGGGAAAAGGAGGCCACTGGCAGGTGTTCCATGTTGAGAAGCCCCAGGCAGCCTGAGGGCCATCTCCCATCTTCTGTTTGTCTTCTCCCATTTATTTTGTTTTCATTTGCCTCATTTTCTCTGCTTCTTCCCTTGAATTGTCCCTGGACCATATTTAGCAGGGGCTTTTGGTGTGGTCTCATGGGTTTCACGAGGGAAGAGGCCAATTCTGCCTCCTTTGCACTGATTACACAGCTGGAAAAGAGCAAAAGTCTGCGACCTGTCCTGCAGTGGGACTTTGGGGCAGCAGCAGTGGCTACAGGAAAGTCAGATGAAAGTGTGAGTGAGAGAACCAGACCAAGACTGAGGAGTGAGAGGAGGTGTGGTCAAGGTCTCCCTTCCCTGCAGCATCAGTGCATCTTCCTGCCTTTGTGCCAGCCCTTTCTTGAAGGAGCCTGGATCAGGGGCTGATGGTACCACTTCTCAGTGTTTCTGCGCTAATTTGAATTATAAAGCTGATCTGTTGCATCACAGAGCTGTAGTTTCCCTTCCCCATCTGTAATCAGCACAAAAAAAGAAACTGTTTTGCACAGGCTTGGGTGAGCAGCTTCATGTAATAATTATACCCTTGTCTTGTAAACTCTGTACCTTAATTGTGCTTTTTAGCAGTCGTGTGAAGAAACCTTTCCCACAGGATGAGGCGCCAGCGCTTCCTCCTGTCTCTTCTGCAGAGTGAAAAGTCCAGGGAACAGTCTGGGTTTTCTGGGGGCCATTATCATCCACAGAGAGGTAGAGAGGGGTTTGTTGGTGAAGGGGAGACTTTTAGCTGCATGGGTACAGACCCTTTAGTGCTTGGCAGTACTCCGTGCAAAGTGTGAATGCAGCCCTTTTAAAAATCAATTTATTTCTAAAGATCTAGCAAACGTTTTTAGAACTATTATGTTATTTTTATGAACATGAGAACAGACTACCAACAAGGAGGACTTGTCTAGTTTGTCTTAGCTGAGGCTTTGAAGGATTAACCACAGCGTAGTGCCATGGAACGTTTTTGTCTTGTAGGTTGTGTCAGCCTTGAACAATTCCTGCTGTAGCATCTCCATGGCCAACAAAGTCCATGTGGCACCAGAAAGTGATCACCATGCTGTGTAACAACAGAATATGTAACAGATTAAAGAGATTTTATAAGCTTTGTAAGGACACAATATATGATAGATCAAAGAGATTTTGTAAGCTTCAATCAAACTTCTAAGTTTTATAAAGCAAGTCCTCCCATCCTCTCCCCAGTGTTTTGCCCTGACAACAGTTACATTTTCCTGCAGTCATGTTCCAGTATTACGACATGAAACCCGTGAGAGCCTGAACAAATGACTAAAAATGCACTGCAAAGGAAGAGCTTTTCCATTTTTATTGTTCAAGCTCAATGTAAAGTGGGAGGTAGGGTAACAAAATTCCTTGGAATGTGAATCGCATTTTACATACTCCTCTTTCCTGTATGATAAAGTTTTATTAGAAGCTTAATATTATATAGATATGGATACAGATATAGATATAGATGTAGATATAGATATAAAATTTTTGGTCCTATTTAAAAGAGGGGGATAGGAATAAAATCAACTAGTGATTTTCACAAAGAGTTGGCTCTTTGTCCCCCTCAAAATGCCCTTTTGCATTTGCTGCCCCACAGAGGATCAAGGCAAGAAGGTGTTGGCGCAAGCAAAGAAAAACAGGAGAAATTGGAAAATGGTGCCCAGCTGGCACAACTGTGACATGGGTATGGCCTTGGGCTTCAAAACTCTGAATGCAGCTTGTTGTTTGGGTTGAAATTTGTGTATTTACCCAGATGGTGTTATGGGGTTCAGAATGGCAAGAAGGGGCTCTGAAGCTGAAATTATTTCCTGCGATAAAATCAAGTGATATGATTGTGATGCTTGGAAGTCATTAAAGTAAACATCCTTGCTTTGAGACCTCTCTTTAGTTCAGAGGTATTCTTGGTTTTACCCTTCTTTTGCTCATAGGCTTAGCTGAACATCCTTTGCAAATCATTATATTTACTCACTTTCAGTGCATACAGGAGCCAAAAAAGAAGCAAACGCCTTACTATTGATGAGGAAAATTGCAAGAAAAGGGCCTCCAATGTAACCTTTATTCTCATTTTCTTGCTTCATTTTGTGGGGTTTGTGTGTTTGTTGAAGAGAAATGGAATAAAATACTGCCATGGAATAATGGCCTCCTGCTACAGTGCTTAAAAAGTGATGCTGTTGTGGGAAATATGGTGCTCTGAGGAGTCCATCTGGGCTGGTGGTGAAAGGAGTTGGAATGTAAAGAGAATAAAGGGAGTTTAAGACTAAGGTAAGGAAACTTCAGCATAAATGAGGCCCCTCATGGAAAGATGTGTGTGTACTCATCGCTTTGGCAAGTGTCATATACTCCCTTGAGTAATTTTGTGATAGAGCCATGTAGTATGGCATAATTTGGCAAAGTAATTAAGAAAAAAGAAATTAGTAAAAATATCTCCTGGATCTGTATGAGGACAGGCCAAGCATTGCATGGAATTAATATTTTGAAGGTGTGTGTATCTGTATAAATAAATATTCAGAAAAAAGCTTCGACTAATGTCATGAAGATGGTTATTTCTGTTTTCTGCATCTCTGTGTCTTTTTGTTATTTTGGCTTGTGGATGGTTGGGCAGTGAGGTAACTGTCACCCGAAAGGGAGGGAAGGGGGAATACATCATCCTGATTTAAAGGGTGATGCAGCATTGGCTTACGTTTTTGGAAAGCTGTTTAAATGTTCCCAAGAAACATTTTTGTGTGACCTTCTGTGACGTGTAATGTGGTGCTGAGATCTGGGTTGCAGAAAGCTGCTCAAGACATGTCTGGTGTTTGTGTCCCCAGGAGTGGCTCAACTTGTGGCTCAGGGAGTTGAAAAAAACCCAGAACTTGAAAACCTTTGACCTTCACCAAATTTGTTTACCACAGATAATAATTCAGTTTCGTGTGATCCCCTGGGAATTAGATTAGGTTCATTTGGTTATTAAATCCCAAGTTCTTCTGGTGCTGTGAAAGAAGCTTATAAATAAAGGATTGTCAGACCTCCTTCTAGTTGAATCTGATCATGAGTAATTGTTTTTAGACAGAGCATTGCTGCTTCTAACCCCATTACCAAGAAAGGATAGATTTCAGCAGCCTTTGAGATAAGCTTATCTGACACAGTGCTAATCAAACCCTTGGCTTGTTTCGGCCTGATTAACCACAAGCACTGGCCTTTATGTAATTCATGATTATTAGGATTTTTCAACCTGACAGAAGTGCAAAGGCAACTCATGAAATCTTCCTTCTCCCATAAACAAGGATTGGGCAGAGGGAGCAGGGGAAGGGAAAGCTGGCTGCAGGAATGAGTCTCTGACCCAAGACTCACACTGTGTTTGTGCGGCATCAGTGTTCTGCTGTTTGTTCTTCATTTTTAATAATCAGGCAGCATTCAGACCGGAGTTAAACCAGCAAGCTCCATAGGTAGATCACAAGGTTCTCCTCAGAACTGAGTTAAACCAGCAAGCTCCAGTTAGATCACCAGCCTCTCTTCACAAAACAAGCGTTTTTAATAAGAGTGCATGAGGTCCCACTCAGTTCAATCTGTTCCCTCTGAATATGAGATGTTCCTGAAGCTGAGAACAATATAAGTATATAAACCTATGGAAATCTGGGATAAGTGCCCGTCTCAGTGTAAAATTCAGCCTTGTGTAGCAGAGCACGTGAGGAAGAGCGAAGTATTGGGGTAAGATTGTAGGAAGGGAGATCTGCAAGGCTGAAATGGAGCCTGTTATTTTTGGCACCACCTTTGCCATGGATCAAGTAAGTCTACGTGAACTTACAAATGTGTTTGTTTAGCTTGCTGTGAGACAGAAGCTTGACTTCTGGTGGAGCACGAATTTCACACCCATGGTCTCAGCTGTCAAACTTGCGAAAAAAATTGATTTTTTCACAAGACAGCAGCAGTTTTGTCCTATAGAGAAGATGGACCAAGCACTTGAGGAGTGCTTGTATGCTGAGATTTGAGGAGAGGCTGGTCCAAGGTGTGATGGGTGTTACCCATTCCTCTGCCCTGAGTTTTGGGTGACTAACAGGGATTTTGCCAGCATGGCAAACGGGTGATTTGGGGGTGTGTGCACGCCACTGGGGTTACAGCATTGTAAGTTTTTATTGAGAGCAGTCTCCATTAATACAAACCAAGGCTGGGATAAAAAATTGGTTTCAGTATTTTACCAGGTGAAAACCACACGTTCCTGCGTGGGGAAAAGGGGCGGCTCCACCAGAGCTGCTGGGTTTGGCTGAGTGCAAACAAACCTGTGAGATGTGATCCAGCCAAACCAGAACCTGGGATTTGTGTCTGCCATCTCTTTTGTCATAACAGGTACTAAGGCATGACTCAGAATAGTCAAAATACTATTTCTGCAAATAAAGATCAAACTGAGCTCTGCTTTCAGCAAGAAAGAGTGTAGTTCTCATTGCCTCCTTGTGCAAAGTCTGGGAGCACTTGGACTTAGACACTTTCTGGGAGGTATCCAAAATACTGCACAAGGGAGAGGACTGTAGGAAAGAGGGAATCACTTGTAAATCCCACTACACTGTCACATGTCCCAGAGCACTGGAAGGTGGTGGGCACTGCCATGATATGCCGAACAGAATTGCTTTTAGAGGTTTTCTGGTTAGCAGATGCATTTAATAGCAGATAATGGTGTTTGCAGTGAATGGGTAATCTCAGGAAAAGCAGTTTTTATGGTGAGTGGCTGCTTCCCTCTCTTCCTGTTGAGCATCCAGCCTGTTTCAGAGCTGCCAGTACTGACATCCAGCTTTCAGGGCTTAGGTAGAGCATCTGCAATTTCAGACCTTTATCTCAGCCAGAGTTGTGTTTTTCTTGGATTTGGGATGAAGTTGGCGCAGGAGCTGAACACTGGGATTATTTTGTTAACTCATTTTGCTGCTACCCTGATGGGCTATGGGAATAAGACTGTGTTTATGGATAGAAAACCAGATGGATGGACAGTAGTAATTGTAAAGCTCAATTTGCATTAAGGCACACAGTATATATAGTTTATCTAGTTTCTAGTTTATAATTTAAAAGTATGTGCCCAGTTGTGGGTTACATCCTGGCTGGTGAAGCATGCTGTGGGTATGATCAGCTGATCATTTTAGATTGTTTTCTGACAGCTTTGCTCATGGCCTGCTGGAGGAAATAAGACAAAGTGATTTGTTCCTGTTCTGTCTCACTGCTTTATTTGTTTGAAGCACTGGGTGTACTGACATTCAGCACACACAATGCTTATTTCTTTTAGGTTTTATTTTGTCTAGGATTTGTTTTAATGCTTTAATATAAGTCATCTGCTTCTTTTACATTTATGTCCCCTGGGGTTTAAATGGTGTAAGAAGATAAATCAGCTCCCAGACCTCCAAAGAGATTCATATCACTGATCATGGTATCTTTGGAAAACCCTTTCCAAAAGGTGCTGAGTGCAAGCAATTGTGCTGTGAAGGGAAAGGATTGTGATCATTGTGCTACTCTTGGAAGAGCCATCTTACCGCCAAACACCAATATTTAAGTGAAATTCCTCTTATGGCAAGTCCGTCTCTCTTTCCATTCTTAACTTCCAAATGGCTGAAGTCCTGAGAGCATGAGCAATCCCTCTGTTGTATGCCAGCCAAGAAGTTATTGTTTTCTGATCTCTCCTGAGTTTTCCTGACCTGCACCTGGACCAGCCACGTGGCACACCTTGTTGAGAGCAGCGAGGTGTGGCAGGGCCAGCTGGGTGGGCTGCACTGGGAGCCAGTGGCTAGACTGGCAGGAATTCCTTCCTGGGAGAACTTGCTGAAGTTGAAAAAGCTGTATGTCAGTTATTTCAATAAAAGCAGGGAAATGCACACTACAAAGTCAGGTATTTGAGGCCATGCTGTGGGCCTGACGACCTGGAATTACATACAAGGGTCCATCACAGGTGACACACAGTCAAGAAGGTCAAAGGCAGTGGAAAAGCAAGAAAAAACAAATCTGGAGATGGTTACCGATTTCCAGTGGGACAACAGGTAGATGTTTCTTGTTTCTCAGTGCAGTTACATTTGGTTTTAGTCTTAAAAGAGGTATCATAACTTGTGCTGAAGTTTTGTGGTCATGTGCAAGGACAGTTCTGCAGAGCAGGAGGTGCCTCATGACGCATCAGCAAAGTTTATTCTGGAGCAGGATCTAAACCCTCAGCCAATGGAAGAACCGACCCTTGCCATGTTAATTTGACAGAAATCCTTCCACTTCCATCACAGTTGTCTTTTCCTGTTAATAATTTTGGTTCATGGAATCACAGAATATCCCAAGTTGGAAGGGACCCACAAGGGCCATTGAGTCCAACCCCTGGCCCAGCACAGGACCAGGGGTTGCATGCAAGCTCCTCCTGAAGCTGATCAGACTCCTCATTTTCCTAGGATAAACATCCCAGCTGCTGGGATTCAGATCCCATTTCTTGGCTTGGAGCTGCGCCGTTGCCAGACCAGCCAAGTGGGAAAGTTGGCTTTGCTCCATATAAACAGCTCTGACTAAGCCAGCCACACTAAATTTGGAAAAGAACTAGGGGAACTCATTTTTCGACTGCCCTGGAGTATTTTATCTCCAGTTGCCCCATGTTATCATTTCATGGGAAGAGTTTCTGTTGCTCAGGATTATTTCCATCATGTTTATTTTCAGATAGCGTATTTTTATCTTCTGTAAACCAAAAGAGTTTAAAGATCCATTGAGGAACAATGGATCAAGGGTCTGTCTGCTTCTCTTCCCACCCTCAGGTAGCACTGCAATTCCTGTTGAGCTGTGCCCTGCAAGGTCCTTGTGTGGTGCCACTCACAGTCTTGTAAAATAAACTTTTCTTCTAATTTTAAGAGGGAGGAGTACTTTTAATGCCAAGATCCTTTGCAACAAGCAGTGCGAAGATTGGAAGAGACAGCCAGAAACATTTGCCTCTTGATTCATGTTTTGGTTTGTCATAAATGTGGTCTGCACATAAAAATGACATCACCAATGTCCTCTGTCTCACTTATATGTTGTGAATTGCAGAGTTCCTTTCCCTTCAGTCATCATGCTTTAAGCTGATCTAAGCAGTACTGACAGTGAAGAATGACACTTCTGAGAAGATTTAGCCTTAATTGAAAGACTTTGCCAAAAATACAGGTATTTCCTGTCATTGTTGCAAGTTTTTTCCCAACACCAGACCTTTATTCTTTGTCCCACTTCCTCTACAAACTTTTACTGCAGGATGCAGGCAGTAAAGTGAGGTGCAGTGTCCCTGAGCCCCCTCTAGCAGATTAAGAGGCTGCTATGATCTGGAAAAGAAAAAGCCATGGTGGAAAATAGGGGCAAACCCTGAGCAGGAAACTCCTCCAGGGCCAAGGCCAACAACATCCTACTGCTGGCTGGGCCCAGGAGGAAAAAAATGCTACAAAGAAAGTTTTGGGAAACTTTGTCCTTATTTGGAGAATAAGTCAATGCCTCTGCCCAAAGCAGGCTGGTTTTTGTAGGGCTGGGATTTTCTGCTTTAGCGGCACCATATCCTGCTATTATCCCCAAGCACATCCTAGGTAGGTCTCCAAAAATCTGTTTTAAAACTGAAGGTTTGGAGTGCAGATTGTCACCAGGTGGTGTCCCACAAGAAACTCTGTGAAAGCCTGACATAAGTGCTGAATTGACTCTGCTCCTGACATCCCTGCAGCTGGGCGGGATGGCTGTGCCAGTGCTGAGCCGGCTTCTCCGTGTGCCTGGAGAGAGCTCCAGGGCGGCAGGTTTGTCTCCCAGTGCTGGTGGGTGATTGGAATGGGGCACCAGTGGGGCAAAGGGGCTTCCAGTTCAGTGGAAGGCAGCAATCCCGTTGATGCTTAGGATGGAGAAAGGCTCCGGCTCATCCCTCTGAGCTGGTTACACAGGAGTGGCTGGAATGAAAGGTCAGGTCAGTATTGTCCTTGAACCTGGGGAATGCATCCAATTCTGCATCAAGCTGCAAATTTAACTGCAGAAGAACAGGAGCTGGCATGGTTTGTCTTTAAATGTACATCCCTGTTAGGAAATTATGGAATAATTCATAGAATCATAGAATCCCACGATGGTTTGGGTTGGAAGGGACCTTAAAGCCCATCCAGTCCCACCTGGGGCAGGGACAGCTTCCACTGGACCAGATTGCTTAAAGCCCCATCCAGCCTGGCCTTGAACATTTCCAGGGATTCCATTTCAGGAATGCTGAGTGCCAGTCCTGGTCTAGGAGTCTATATAAAGGCATTAAGAAATCTTAGTTTGAGAATTACCTTTTTTTCTCATACAGAAAATTTGATATTTTTCCCCCCAAGCTGAATAAAATGAAATTTTGAAAGCATCAAAATTGCTTGAGATGTGAAATTACGTTTCTCTGTGGTATGCCCAGAAAAAGCCCTTTGGTGTGGAGCTCCCTAATACCAAGAAGAAAGGGATCTCTCTGATATCCAGGATGTTTGGAATGCTCTTTACATCCCAGGCTCTTGTTTTTGCATTGCTGCTGACTCTTTCAGTCACATATACGCACATCTTTAATTTTAGCTTCACTTCCCTGTCTGCGAAGCGCCATTATTTCTTTGCTAGGGTTAATGAGTTAATTGCTTGTAAATTGTTTTAAGATTCTCAGAAGTGAGACCTCAGTGCGTTTACTGCTGTTGCTGCTACCCATGAGATCTTGATCACAGCGAGACAATACCAGATTAGTGTTCATTGCAGCACGACTGAATATCTGTTTACATTAAAACAAAGACAAGACTGCACCACCCAAGCCTAGAAAAAATCCTTTGTAGAGTTTTGAGTGAGCTTTAGAATCTCAGTAAGTGATAGAATTGGCTCCTATGGCTGAACATTAGCCAGTGTCACTGGCTCTCTCTGAAAACCCTTTCACCTCTGGGGCAGTGTGTCCCAGGGAGAGGCAGAGAGCATATTTCCTAAGAGAAATGGATTTGGGGAATTCTTTGCTTGCTCTTAGAAGAAAAAACAAAGTCCCAAATCCGGTGTTTTCCTGGACAAATTCCCTCGGAATGCATCTCCAAGGGTTTCCTGACGTGTGCAGTAAGCAGCTCTTGGTACACTCAGGCAGTCTTTTCATGGAATTGTGGAATGGTTTGGGTTGGAAGGGACCTTAAAGCCCATCCAGATCCACCCCCTGCTCTGGGCAGGGATACCTTCCACTGTCCCAGGCTGCTCCAAGCCCTGTCCAGCCTGGCCTTGGACACTGCCAGGGATCCAGGGGCAGCCACAGATTCTCTGGGCACCTGTGCCAGGGCCTGCCCACCCTCACAGGGAAGGATTCCTTCCCAGTATTCCATCTAGCCCTACTCTCTGTCATTGTAAAGCCATTCCTCCTTGTCCTGTCACTCCATCCCTTGTCTGAAGTCTCTCTCCATCCTTCTTGTGGGCTCCTTTCAGGTACTGAAAGGTCACTGTTAGGTGACCTTGAAACTGCCTCCTTTCCAAAAAGAATTTGGGTCACTGGTGAGGAGTGCCTTGGCTCTGTGTTACAGGTTGTGAAGCCATGTATACATTGAACACATTTAAATCTCTCTTTTACCCCAGGGAAGACAGAAGCCACCATCAAGAACTTCAGCCCCCACTACCGCCGCCAGTATGCCGTGGCCTTCTGCAGGCACGTGCAGGAGGAGCTGGAGCAGCACCGCCACTCCCAGTCCCGCTTCCTGAAAACCAGGGTAGGAGGACACTGATTTCATGCCTGTGACCCAAGTGCACACAGCAGTTTGCATCTGCAGGTGTTGGATTGGGGTCAGTTCGGTTTGGGTTGGAAAAGTTGCATCTGGGTGCAGGCTTGAAGTTTTATTTTTGAGAATTCCTCTTTATTTTGATCTTGTTTAGTTGTTTATTGTGGCATGCGAAGAACCATGACATTAGTTTTTGGTACAAAGATTTGGACATTTGGACGAAACTGGTTCCTTCTTGCTGGTTGCAAGGTTCTGCAAAATCTGGGGACAGAGATCGTACATTCAGAGAAGAGATTTTGTAGGAAACACAATTAATCCTGTCATCCGTAGCTCAGGGTTCCTTAAAGAAGATGGCCATAATTCCCTCTGTGGAGGGGGCTATGGAAAGCTGGTTTTTATTAGAGGGGAGGTAAAAAGAGAGATGAAAGTCTCTTTATTAGAGGAAAATGCAGAGAACCAGCCTTCAACATTAAGAAGATACAAATCTAAATTTTCTGAACATACTGGAAATGATGGATTTCCAATGCTTTTGAAATGAGTAGGGAAAGCAGTGGGGTGGGATGTAAGAGATGGCATAATAGAAGAGCTGTGTCTTTCAGAAAGATGCTTATCAGTTACTAGAGCACAGATGCAAAAGTGTTACAAAGAAATGGGAAATAATGTACCATTTTACAATAAAACCCTGCTTTTTGTATCAATGAAATATTTATATTATGTAGTGGAAAAAGGGAGGTGGTGAACTCCAAGTCATCTTGCAAGGGTTGGAACTAGATGGCCTTTAAGATCCCTTCCAACCCAAAGCACTGTAGGATTCTCTGATCTTGCATTCAGCATGCCAGCTGAAAGGTAAATAAATCTCAGTCTCAGAAAGCTGGCAGTGTTTCTGGAAGGCAGAGCTCTTCTGCTGCTTCCTCACCTTGGCTACAAGATCTGCTTGTGTCTGTAGTACCTTCTGAAAACAGAGAGATATTTATGATCCCGAATTCCTTGGAGCAGCTTTATGGAAATGTAGAAATAAAAGTTCCAAGATGGTCAGCGGTGCCGAGGAGTCTCAAATGTCACAAATTGTCCCTGCAGCCCCCACGGGAAGCCGGGACAGTTCTGTACGAAGCAGAGCTGCTGCACTTTGCCGAGGACCTGAGGAAGTGGAAGGACAGATATGTCGTGGTCAAAAACGATTACACTGTGGATTGCTTTGAGACCAAAGAGGTGAGTGCCGCTTCTTGGATCTTTTTGTACACTGATAACCTGATAGCAAGTGGATTTGCTGCTGCTGCCTTTCCTTCAGCAATGCCAGGTGAAACCTTGGCCTCGTCAGGGTGGCGGCTCCAGTGGAAGCCCCACGGGGATGGCTGAGGGTACAGCCAAGTGCCCTGCCTTGGCTGGATGTGTCTGCAAGAACTAACAAATGATTTTAACAGTGCTTGAACCTTCCTGTGCCTGTCCCTGAGCACTTCTCATCTGTACATCCTTGCAATACATCCGTGTGCTCCTGAAGTAGCAGGGTTAGGGTGGCTCCAGGTTGACTGCAGTGGAGCTTTTTGTCTGGAAGCTGCCATAGTCCAGCTAGTCCTGGCTGACAAATCCTACAAATAGGGCTCGGGAGGAAATCCCATCCTTTTTCACTCCTTTCCATCCCTGACTCCTCACCGTGGCAGATAAGCACTGAGAGGACATTTTCAAACATGTTTTTTACATTTAACCATGTTTTAGATTTGCCTTGGGAACATGACCAAAATCCAGCCTGACAAAAAGATTCTCCCTTTGGGCAATATCCTCATGCATTAGAATCATAGAATATCCTGAACTGGAAGGGACCCACAAAGATCATGGCGTCAGCTCCTGGCTTTGTCAGTGAATTGTGTGTTTTATATTTTCTCTCTCCTTAAATCTCTATTTGACAATACTTCCACTCTGTTGATTTTTCAGGCCTACCAGAAGGGAGCCAGCCCTAAATGTCACATTCTACCTGCAGGAGGCAAAGTCCTGACTTCAGAAGAAGATTACAATTTGCTGTCTGACAAACATTTTCCAGACCCTGTTGGTAAGTCCTGCTCAAAGCTGAGCTGCCCAAGCCCAGGCTCTGCTCCTTACTCTGTTCTGGGAAGGCTTTCAGGCTCTGTTTTAGAACGGGGCAGCAGAAGATGCCCACAGCCCCTTTCCCAAGTCTAAGCACAGCTCCAGAGCGGATGAACACAGCAGATGCTGTAAACCAATATTCAGAGAAATGCTGGCTCCCTTTCTTCGCAGCTTCCCAGCACAAAGCTGCTGGAAGCTGTGCAGAAGCAGGGCAGGAACCACAGACCATTGTTCCCGGGCTTTGTTAGTATTCCTGGTTTATTTGTTTCCATTTTTAGATGCCAGCTGCCTGTGTTGACTCACAGCTGATAAGGCATCCCACAGAGAGGGCAGGAAGGTGGCTGCTGCTGAGTTTGTTGTTTTTGGGCTGGGAGCTGCTGTGGTCCTGCATGCCCCACTCTGCCACAGTGGAGAAAATTCAGACTTTAAGGGAGCGGATCTCATGGTGCAGAGTCAGATCTGGAGAAGGGGATTCCACATAACAAAAGGGATAAGGGCAACTTGAAGAAAAGGATTTATTTTTTAAGTCCTTGAAGTTAGGATTTAAAAGTTGGATTCCCCTTCACACCCTTCCCAGGGCACAGGGTGTCCTGTGTGTCACCACAGCTCCCCAGCAGTTGGGGTTGAGTGATGTGGAGCACCCCAAAGATGCTTGTGGGTTCCCCATGGCAGTCCCTGCAGAAAGAGCATCACTTCATCTTTATGGCCCTTCTACCCTTCTGTGTGATGCTGAAGACCCTCCAACATAACCCTCTTGTGTCTGGGCTCTCAATGCATGTCAGTGACTCCAGACTGGGTTTGGTCATCCTTAAAAGTGCTGTCCAGCATCCCCTGTGTGCAGGGACTTGGGGCAGGTGGGAGCTGGAGGCACTTGGTGCTTTCTTTACTCAGCCTGCAAGCGTTTGAAGTGACAGTTTTTAAGGGCAGTTGTGTGTGAAATCCTGGGACCAGGGAAAGCACTGCTGTTCCAACATGGTTAAATGCAGTCCACATTCTGCTCTGTATGGTCTCTATGTGGAACAGACCAGAGCTCCCCACTAACTTACTTATTTACCCTAAAAACCGTTTCCCCAGCAGCTGCAATCCAGTGAAATAGTTTCTTTGAAATTTGGCCAAAACTGTGTTGGTTTTTGCCACCTTGAATACAAAGCAAGAGGCTGTCAAGTTGCTGTGGTGTCTGGTGCCAGCTGAATGTTCCCATCCTGGCCGTGTCCCCCTGCCCTCTGTGCCCAGTCTCCTCCACTGGGAAGGAGACTTCCCTACTGGCAAAGGCCTGGCACAAAACCACCCCCCAAGAACCCTGCAGCTCTCAAACTGAGGTGTTTTTGTGCAGGCTCGAGTGAGAAGGAGGTGGCTGCAGCCTTCGTTCCGCTCCCAAAGGAGTTCCCGGTGTACCTGTGGCAGCCCTTCTCCCGGCACAGCTACTACTGCTTCCCGGAGCCAGGGGCCCAGAGACACTTCAGCGCCGTGCTGGGGGACTGTGTGAGGCACTCCAACCACGGTGAGTGTGGGATGGGGCTGTGTGAGTGCGGGATGGGGCTGTGTGGGACATTCCAACCACGGTGAGTGTGGGATGGGGCTGTGTGGGACATTCCAACCACGGTGAGTGCGGGATGGGACTGTGTGGGACATTCCAACCACGGTGAGTGCGGGATGGGACTGTGTGGGACCTGGTCACCCACTCTGGAACTGCTGCGGCAAAATGCAAGTAGCTCACAAAAGGTGCCTGGCTTCAGCAGCCCAAGGAATGAATCAACACAGCCCTGCTGCTTGCTGTGCTGGAGTTTGGGGTGCAGTGGGGGTGAGCTTGGGCAGAAAACATGGGAATTGCATTGGAAGTTGTACGGTAATACAAAATCCGTAAGAGGTGTTTGTTAATATGGCATGGCAAACCCTCACCTGTGTCTGCAAGCTGGCAAATGCATCACAGCTACAGAGTCAGGAATTGTGGAATATCGTGAGCTGGAAGGGACCCACAAGGATCCCCAAGTCCAGCTCGTGTTCCTGCACAGACAGTCCCAAGAATGCCATACAGGAGACCAGGTCTGTACAATGTGGAGAGAGTGTAGTCCCCCAGTCGGTTCCTGTGTTGTCACAAACACATCACTCCTGATAAAACATTTCTGCAGGTGTTTCAATGGCAGCTCAAGCCCCACCCATGGTTAAGCCTTGTGACTGGTCCACGAATGGTGTGTAAGACGCAGCATTGATTGCTTGCACAAAGATAAATTATAAATGTCATTTTCTGAGTGTGTTAGACTAGAAAACTTAAAAATACCCTGCAATTTGTGACTTGCCAGGGTTATAAAAACAACGTTGTTCCCATGAAATTGGAAGATCATTTATGAGTTTGATCCTTCAGATAGAAATGGTGATTTTCAGATTACTTTTTTCCACCAAGGTGCCCTCGTTTCCCAGCTGGTCTCCAGGCTCTTCCACACCTTTAGTGTCACTTTTGAGTCCCATCTGCTCCTTCTGCCTTTGGTGGGAAATGCACTCTCCAGCAGTCTCAGCTGCTTGGGCCTGAAGCCCAGGCTTGTGGATAAACGAACTGTGAGTGCAGGGTGTGAATAGTCCCTTTTACTTACAGAAGTGGCTCCCAGTGGATGATTTTTCAGCTGTCACTTCAGTCTCCTGATCATCAGCTTCATCCCATTGCCCTCAGACAGCTTTCTCCCACTGTCCTTCCCGGATCATTCTTGGCTGTCATCTCTTCCCCTGTCTCCACTGCCAAAGGCATTCCTGGTTTCCTTTGGGACTCCATTCCTGTGATGAAGACACACCTGTCTGCATTTCTAGGCAGTTTCCTAAGATGTGCAGTTATTTGTGTGGTGCTCAGGGGTGGTTCGTGGCAGGGGCCTTCTTCACAGGACACACAGGATTCCTGATCCCAATGCCATCCAGGTGGTGTCCAGTCCCCATTCCCAATGCCATCCAGGTGGTGTACACTCCCCATTCCTGGTCCCAGTGCCATCCAGGTGGTGTCCAGTCCCCATTCCCAGTGCCATCCAGGTGGTGTACACTCCCCATTCCTGGTCCCAGTGCCATCCAGGTGGTGTCCAGTCCCCATTCCCAATGCCATCCAGGTGGTGTACACTCCCCATTCCTGGTCCCAGTGCCATCTAGGTGGTGTCCAGTCCCCATTCCCAGTGCTATCCAGGTGGTGTCCAGTCCCCATTCCTGGTCCCAATGCCATCCAGGTGGTGTCCAGTCCCCACTCCTGGTCCCAGTGCTATCCAGGTGCTGCACACTCCCCATTCCTGATGCTATCCAGGTGGCATATGCTGCCCTTACACTCTGGACTTGGCTTCTCACTAAGATTTGGTAAGGAGATGGAGACAATCAAGTTTTCCTGGCACTCTGTGACTTGAAGTCCATTCATGATGTTTGGGGATTTTCATTTCTCTCCTGGAGCAAGTGTAATGGGCTTGACAAAGCTTTTGGCAGCCTGATTTTTCCTTAAAGTTCAGCACATCACTCTAGGGGCCAATCCTGAACTGGCAGAAGCTGGGTTTAGATGATCTAAGAGGTCTTTTCCATCTCCAAAGCCTGCGAGTCTGCACTTCATTGTATTTCATATGGCTCAGCTATTGCTCATTTATGCATCTGTTCCAGGATTTATCCCTCTCAGCTTTTCCTGTGGTCCAGTTTTTATCTGACAGACAATGCCTCAAGGCTCATCCTTATTTCTGCCCAACAGGGTGAGAAGTAGATAAAGACAGTCTGGATTAGGACCTACTGTTGCACCAGTAAACAGTTTTAACAGCTAATGGGGAAGCAGGAGCCCCTGCTATGTGGATTTCTTGGAGTTATGTCATTCCCTGGAATCCTAGGTTCTGCAAGTGGAAAAATGATCACTGACAACGCCTCAGTAATCTGATGGAATTTCTTTTTCCGAGAGCTTCATATTGATTTCTGTTAATTCTCGCATCACTGAAAAATATTAGTTTATTTATTAATACTTTTTAAAGGCTTTTTTGCAAACACTTCTGCTGACAGAAACAGGTGTCTGAACAATCTGACAAAGTTACAGGCATGTGCAGCAAAACAATGGGTAGTAAGGATTGTGACTGAAAATTTGACTGCATTCTTTTATTAAAAAATAGTTGAAAAGAGAGAAGAACTAGAAAAATCCTTCATGTTTGATTGTGGGATATAATTTAGTAGGACAAGGAGCACTGGCCAAAGCAACACTCACCCCACCTCCTCCCAAAGTGCCGAGTTCACATTTGCCAGGGCAGATTTGGCAAGGGCAGGCAAAGAGAGATGTCATGTCTGGTCAGAAGTGGCCTTTCTGTCCCTGCTGTGATCTGCCACTCCTGGAAGGGAACAGACTGCACTGGGCTTTAGCCAAGGACTTGGAGGAGTTCGTGGGTACAGTGTGTTTTCTTTCTCCCAGGAAGCAGAGTTAAACAGGGAAAGCTGGAGTGAATCAGCGCTGGGAGCCGCCCTGGCATTCAGCTGCTTCCTGTCCCCAGAGTCCCTAAATACCCAGCCCAGGCTGTGTTTCTGGGATTTCTGGGCAGAACAAAAGTGCTGGGGCTTAGCGAGCACCGCTGGGAAATGGGATTCAGATGTGCAGAGGGTGGGTTGCTGTGTCGTTCCCCTCTGGATTTTCCTCTTGTGTTTGCCCTTTATACTCATGGATGACGGCTTGGTGGTTTGAGGAGACAATGGTCTCCTTCACCAGCAATGCAACATGAAGATCAAATGCTTTTTGGGTTTTAATTTGTGAGGTGGTGTGATTAAGGCTAATTAGTGAGAAGACAAGTGCCCAGGGAGCAGCAGAGGAACCCCAACAGCCTGATGGGTGCAGGGGGACCCTGGAGGGGTCTGCTGACTGTTCTCTGCTGCTTCCAGGGAGACTCTTCTTCCCAGGTGTCTCTGCAGGTCAGACCTCCAGCAGGGTAGGATTTTTAAAGCTTCTCAGCTTTTTTAAGGAGCTGTGCTTGAGTTGAGGTGGAGTGTACAGGAAGTGGTTTAGCATTTTCCTCTGATTTCCAAAGCTGCTCCTGCCATGTCACATGGGGGTGGCAGCATGGGATTCCTTGGGTTGCCTTATCTCCATGATCACTTCCACCCACAGCCTGTACTTACCTGGTTCCATCTCGCTCCCCATTTCCTTAGGGGGATCTGCACACCTCAAATTTGGGGAAAATCTGCTGCTGAAATTCCCATCTAACCCCCAGTGGGGATGTTCTGTCAGTCCCGCAATGGCAACAGTGAGGGAAAAGCTCAAAATAATTTGCAGGGCTCTAATACTTCCTATTCTGCGAGTTTTAATCCTTTATATTTGTATGGCTTGAAAGTCAGACTGACTTTTCTTCTGAATACTTACGTAATTATTTGGGTTTTTTAGGAGTTCTTGTTTCCTCTATGTGTTTTCATTCAGTATTTGCTGTTAGAAGTGGGGAACCCCAACCACTTGGTGCTGGAATAGAGGGAAGTCTGCATGATGGGAAGGAAGTGACAATGGCTCGTTCTGGGAGACACGGAGTTTCACTTCACGGTTTTATTTTCTTTCATCTGGTTTGATTTCACATCCACATCTTGACAATCACCCTCCTGACACAGGAAGCTGGGGGACTTTAAAACCATATCCTGTCATCTGCAATTTCAACAGAAACAACAACTAACATTATTTTGAGCAATAAATACATTAAAGAACTACAACAAAGAAATCCATTACGCAAGAGAGAAAGACAAAACGTAGTTTTAAGGTCATGCATGGCAGATTTTTTTACTCCATCTCTGACTTTTAGGGTTGCTGTTAGCAGTATCCGCATTTCTGCCTTCAGCTCTAAATTTACCTGATAGTTGTTTTTCTCATAGTAATTTCTAACTTTCCTATGTTACATGCCTGTAGTATCTGTAGGACTTACCAACTCTTGGACTATAATTCAGAATAATTCTTGGAGCACTGATTAGGTTGAGAAGCTGAGATGAAGTCCTTGAGGTGAGGGATAAATGTGTCTCTGTATCTTCATATATAGAGCATAGCAGCTGTCAGGAGTCCAAATTTCCCTTTGGAAGGGTTTCTGAGCCTTCATGCCACAAACAGGGTGGCTTTTCTTCTCTGGAGAGGGAGCTGAAGGGAAGGATTCTCTTGTTGCCTGTTTCTGATGGATGTGGAAGGAGCAATTAAAGGAAAACTGAGGAGGAAATCGCTTTTTATGACTTTAAAGAAAAATGTCCTTGTGCACTGGGATGAAAGTGAGGCCTTCTGGAGGTTTGTGTGGTAATTTGGGGTGGGAGGAAATACAAATGGAGACAGTATTTAGTCTTTCATTGTGTCTTGGCTCCTCTCAAGCAGCTGCTGCACTTGGATTAATTAAATCCCTTTATGGTGAATCACAGACCTCCTGTGATCCCCGTGAGTGGCTGAGACTGTGGCTGGTCTTTGATCAGACACGAGGTCCACATGGACTTCTCCAACTGGTGTGTAAACTTCCATAGGAACATTAATGTTGTCATAACAAACAAAACCATTTCACTAGAAATATCTTTGGTGAGGCTTGTGGGGTGTTACAAAACTCATTAAAATTTTTAGGACATGATTTAGAAAATTTTTGTATGATTTAGGACATTTTACTTGAAATAAGACTATTTCTCCTCTTTCTAGGATGTTTTTGCTCTACAGCATGAGTTCTTCCAGTCAGTGTGGCTTTAGCCTTTCCAGCCAGCCTGGTTTCCTACACTGTGGTGAGGATTTTCAGTCTATAGGAGTGACGTTTGTTCTGAAACACCAAGATGATGGATGTGCTAAAATCATAATTGCCATTACATTCTTCCTGCCCCTCTCACCTTGGGCTGATTATCTTTTTCTTACATATTACTAAGCGTGGGGTGGTGCAGGGGAGCCTGAGCCCACCACCCCAGCCTGTTTTAGGAGCTGTGAAGCCTCATTTGTGCAGAGCAAGGTGGTATTCACACTCCAGCTTCAAAGTTAAGCAGCAGAGAAATCACAGAATCACAGAATCATGGAATGGTTTGGGTGGGAAGGGATCCCCTGCCATGGGCAGGGGCACCTTCCACTGTCCCAGGCTGCTCCAAGCCCTGTCCAGCCTGGCCATGGACACTGCCAGGGATCCAGGGGCAGCCACAGCTTCTCTGGGCACCTGTGCCAGGGCCTGCCCACCTTCACAGGGAAAGATTCCTTCCCAATATCCCATCTGACCCTGCCCTCTATGAGTTTGAAGCCATCCCCCCTCATCCTGTCACTCCATCCCTTGTCCAAAGTCCCTCTCCAGCTCTCTTGGAGCCCCTATAGGTGCTGAAAGGCCACAATAAAGTTGCCCCAGAGCTTTGTCTTCTCCAAATTCCCCCTTGCTCCAGCAATATAGCAGCTGGTTTGGAAAGCACTTGGAAGATGTCAGAAATAAGTGATACTGTGATTCTTTGTGTGTGTTTATATGGTGTTTGTTCAGGTTTTAGACTATGAAACCCAGAGCTGCTGGTCCCACTGGGGCAGGTTCCTTGGCCCTGTGTGGTGCTGCTTTGCACAGCTTTGGTCCGGGCACTGTGTGCTGATAGCCAAACAGCAAACCCTGCTCAGTGCTGGTTTGGTGGCCAGGGAGGGAGCTCGTGCTGCAGAGCTGAATTTGCTGTAAATACAGCGTATTCTTGCAGGGCTCTATCAGTTTGGCAGTGAGCTCATCGAGCTTCTGTTGGTGGTTAGCAGCCTCACCCCACATGCTCTGTGGATAATGTACAGCACAGTGCTCGCAGGAAATCCTCAGAGCTGGGAGGCTGATGCCTCTCTGGCCCAGGGCACTATATATAATTCACTTTGTTCTCAGTTTGGATGCTAACTACACAGGACAGCATTTTGTGAGGGTAAAATGTGTGTCCTTTTTTTCAGAGGGTCATTCCCAGCCATGCTGGAGCTGTGTTCTGAGCCCCAGGTACCCTCCTTTTTCCTGAGGTGCAATTCCCGAGCTTTCCTCATCTCCTCATTGAGCATGTTCCTTTTCTTATCTGCCATCCCTGCTGGGTTGGGACCACTGCTTATTTTTTGGAGACAGAAATTTCCAGAGTTTTATTTTGTTGGAGTTGATGGCCGTGGCCTTTTCGCCAGCTGTCTGTGGTATCTCACAAGCAGCAGCTCTTGAAACGTGCTGGAGCTCACGTGAGCTCCTAGAAAGGGAAAGCATTTTTTATCATGCTCATTGATTTTCATTCGAGGGTGGTGCTGGGATGTTGGCAGAATGATTCCTTCCCTGCAGGAATGTCTCTTATTCCCTGATGCCCTCCAGCTGCCTCCACCCCAAATCCTTAGGAGTTGGCAGAGTTGGAGCACTATCTTTGAAGTGCCAGTACAAGAGCTGGCATTGTCCTACGTTTAGTTGGTTTGGGGTTGTGTATTTTCTTTTTTTTACCAGTTTTTGTTTTAAAATAAGTAAGTTTAAAAAAAAAAAAAAAAAGTTGGAAATTGATTTTTTTTTTTAATTAAAAAGCATGTATAGTGGAAAGTAGGGGAAAAGCAAGATTCTAAATATATCCGAAAGAAACAAATGCCAAGGTGAGGGGGATGACTCGGAAAGATGAGAAAATTGGGAAAATGGAATTTGCATTTCTTAGCATGAAATCTATTCTCTTGAGGGCAGCAGTGTCTAGTGGAAATAAGAAGGGGTAGAAGCACCAGCTTTTGAGACTGCACTTAAAATTCCAGATATTTTTTATCTGCCACCTACTATCTATTTGTAGCATCACAAGAAGGAAGGCCCTGCACTAATGCCTGTACTGAGATTTTTCTTGTCCCAGGAAAATGCTCTATAAAGTGACCAACAAGAAAGAGTTAGAAGAGGTGCTTTGGCACTGCCTTCACCAGAGCCATCTCTCCATCAAATAGATAAGGAAGCAAGGAAACAAGATTGTGAGATCACTTAAAATCAAATGCAGTTTTTACTCATTTATCATATTCCAAAAATTAAGAGTAAGTGACATTCTTCTTCTCAGTGAAAGGCCACCAGACTTGACCACTTGGTCCTCTTCATCTCCTTCCAGTGATTGTTCTCCTGCCTTCACCACTCCTTATCCAAAGCCTGTGGGTTTGGATGATTTGAGGGGACATTTGTGGGCCCTGCTGTCTTGTAGGAGGGAACTAAAAAGTCTTGGGTTTTCTGTATCGGGCTGTGAATATCTTGTGTTGGGAAGAGACATTCGAGGGAGCTGCAGTTGCTGAGTCTGGTGGGCCCTGACATGATCATCTCCTACAAAAACAGCCATCACTGGCTGCTACAGTGCTTTAATATCAATTAGTTACCTGCAGGAAGAATTCCAGGATCATATAAATGATATTCCCTGTGTGCAGAATGTGGCTGGGATGCTGCAGGAAGCAGATGAAGCCAGGGTGGATTGCTCCTGAGTTTTGGTGGTCAGATGAAGGGCGTTAGGTCAGAGTCAGCATTTCTTTAATTAAAACCCGTGCTCCGTGAGCTCAGACTTCTGGATTCTGGTTTAGCACTTGTTCAGCTACGTCTTTGGGCCTCAGCCTCCTGTGAAATGTCAGCCAAAAGGCTGAGGTTACTCTGTGGTGGAGCTCACTGTGGTAAAACACTTTATCCACAGCCAATAGACCCTTCACTGTCACTGGACTGCAGTCCAGTCCAACCATTAATCCAGCCATGTTCACCATTAACCCATGTTCCCAAGTGCCATTAGTGACAGTTATTGTTCACAGGGACACACAGTTCAAACTGGATGTTGAAATAATCACTTTTTAACAGCTATGTAAATGTCACAAAGGCATCTTCCTTTGCTTGTAATTAAGAAAAATCGTCGTCTGAGTGATTAAACCTCCTCCCCAACAGCCCCAAGGCTGCAGTGTCCAGTACAGACAGATGCACAGTTTGAACTGGAATGTTCAAATGCAGTTATATAGAGCTTTACTCTGGTGCATTTATAAAGGGAATCTGTGGTTAGCAATATCTGTTGCTAAAATTGGGCTCTATGCTTGGATATGTGGAGTCTCTAGGTGAGTTTTCTATTTTTAAAAATTAACCAGAACAAACAGAATTTTGTTTTAATCGCCACACTTACGGGATGTTATGTTCATTAGCAGCTGGAGAAGGTGCTTGGGTGATTTTCCAAGGGCAGAGCATCCTGGGTTAAGCCCACAGTACCAGTCTGGGCACCTGTAAAGCCTCACTGGCCTCTGGCTGGAGGACACTCAGTAACCTCCCTGGCTTTGTGTGGGATTTGGGTAAGGCAGACTGCAGGCAGCACTGCACCAAGCTGCCCTAAGCTGCTCCCCTCCCTACAGGCAGCAGGACACAGGGATCACTCAGGACAGGCGGCAGATGGCTGAGGGGCGGCCCCAGTGAGGGATTCAGGAGAGGGAAGCTCCTGTTGTCCTTTCCCTGATGAGCACTGGTCCCTGGCACCGCTGGGCTTTGCCACCTGCCCCTTTGCAGCTGCAGCTCTGCTGCCACGTCCCAGGGCCCAGCCTCTGCCACAGCCGATCCCTTGTTTCCCCAGCCTTGCTGAGGCTGCCAGGCCACTGCCCTCCTCCAGCCTCTCCACGGGCTGCTGGATGGGATGGGCAGAGCCCCGGCTGTGCCCTGCTGAAGTTGTGCACGGCAGCTCCTTTCAGCTGGGTACAATTCCCTTTTCTTGAGCCCCGTCCATGAATGTGCCTCTGTCTCGCGTGCCTCGCCAGCAGCTTCTGCACAGCACGACACTGGATGGATCTGCTTGTTCAAAGCCTTATCATTGAGGCAATCTTTTCCTCCTATGGAAAGTGAGAATGAAATTGCCTAAATTAAGCAACTGTAGCAGCCTTGAAGGATAAAGCTTCCTTTCTGCTTGGAGCTGTTTTTGTAGCAAGACTGCCATTATTGTGTTTATGTCCTGTGTTTACTGGCGTAGGAAAGAATGTGTGATTGGGATTTTATGGCACTTACAGCTTGGTGTTTTTCCTATGAGCTATTCAAATGAATCACTCTTGGATTTTTAGCACCTTCTTCCCACTGCAGTACGGGTTTGGGGACAGTCAGAACAGAGAGAGAATACTCCCTTGAGCATGCATTTAAAACCTGATGATCTTAGACGGCAGACTCTTGTCAGCACTGGTGCATCACCATCTCAGCAGCTCCAAGTTCCAGCCCCTTGGATGGTCTGTTGTCCCTTTGGGTTAGGAGGGAGCACAGCTGTGAAAGAGGAAAACATGTGAGTCACGCTCAGAGGGCTGTGGGAGCTGCAGTTTTCCCTCCCTGCAGCCAAGCCAGGGCCTCTGCTCATCAAAATATTTTGATTTTAATTTTGGGAGGGCAAAAGTTTTCGAATGCAACGCTCCACCGGTTTCTCAGGTGGAACTCTCCATTCTTTCGTTAAAGCTGTGGTCAGAGAATGTTCTCTTGGCACTGAACAGCCTTACAACTAATACTGATATTTTAGCACCCTGGTTTGTGACTTGCTATGACAAATGCTATAAATCCATGAGGTGGCAGTGAAAATAGGGTTGGGATTTTACCTGGTTGATTTTTTCTTGTTTGATCATCATATGAGCTTGGAGAATTTGTGTGATGTCTCTGGATGTCCAAATTCTGCAGATGAAGAATGGTATCAAAAGAGTGGCTCTGAGAGAGTGTTTAGTGCCCCTCAGTGTGTATAACAAAGCTTCATGCAGTCCTTGCAACAAGAGGAAACTCTGAAAGGGCAAATTCTGACATTTGGGCTCTGAGCAGATCTGAAACCGTGCAGTTTTAAAGCAGTCATTTTCAAGCTTCAAGGGTGAAGCCCTGATGAAGTTAATTGTAGGTTTCTGTCACTTTTGTTTTTGTTAAAGTGCATGGAGAAGACATTTCAGGCATTACTGTGGTGTTAATCCTCCATGTTTCCCATAATTTCTCTAATCCCTGCATTGCCCTTGGCATTTATGCAAGGCTCCAGTGAAGCCTCTCTCTGGAGCAGTTTCATGAACCAGCCCAGAGAAGTGTTGCTTGACAAGCGAGGCTTGAGGACTTACTCCTGACTCTTCTCATCCCAATTGTTTGCATGTATCAGTTCCTTCTAAAGCAGCATAATTCCCTTGGAGAGAATCAGCATTCTTGTTCTTCCCTCCTTTGTTCTCAGAGTGCACAACAGGACTTCAGCTGCTCGAGGCTGCAGTGGGTAACCTTGCAGAGGGGACAATAAACCTTTGTGGCTTTGTTTTCCCCCGAGATAATAATCCTAACGCTCTGTTTGATAGTGAAGACGCAGCACTTCAATCCCTGAAGGGTTTGGGGGTGGTTTTTTCACTCAGGTTTGCAAGCAGCCGCACTGCTCCACATTTTGAGGCCAAGGGACTCCTTGGTACAATGCGGTGTCCCCAGGCCACCACGCTGTTCTCAGGAAGGGCTCCCATCTGGCAGCAGTGGCCTTGCACAATAATCAGATACTCCACAGCTCTGGTTGAACATTCCTTGAGCATTTAGGGAAAGCAGCACGATTTTGTCAGAAGTTTTTGTGCTTAACTGGTAGAGCATAGTGCTTTTTTTGTCGAGGTCTGTTTTGTTGTACATCCATGAAAAATCATCTTGATCATCGGTTTCTTAATAAAACAAAGGAACTGAAAGGTAATTGGAGAGTGTTAACTCAGGATTTTGCAATTTATCAAGGCACACAACATGCCACAATGAGCTGCCTGTCACTACTATAAACTGAAGAGTCAGAATTCCCAACTTTTGGCCCTGGCACATGCTGTCAGAGCCTTCCCATGTGCCACTTTATGTTGCTCACAGGTGTAAAGGCAAGGGATGAGCTTTCCTATGTTAATGCCCTTCTAAATTGTAATGAAAGCCCAAGGTCTCCAGGCATTCAGGCTTAGTAAATTATTTAAAAATATTACTGCTGGGTGCATGTGGAGTGGGAAAATGGATCAGAAAAGGGTGGTTATTTTTTAAAGGTTACTTCTGCATGAATCCTTTATGTTACTTTTTTTTTTCTCTAGACTTCCTCAAGCAGACCACATATGAGGTGGAGGCGTTCTTAGAGGCCATTCAGTTCTTCCGGCAGGAGAAAGGCCACTATGGCACATGGGAAATGATAACTGGCAATGAAAAGGAGGTAAAAGAATATATTCCTGATTTGTTTCTTAGCTTTGGGTATGACAGCTCTGAGGATAGTGAATATTATAAATTCTCTTGGCAAAAAATGGCATCTTAAAAAAGAAAATTTAGTGGATAGAAATACCTGAGATTTTAAGATACTTCTTACTCATATGTAAGTGATAATCCTTTTTTAATAAAAACTTTTGAAACAGTCTTGCATAGTAACAGTCACACATAAACACCAAAAATCTATGTTCCCCAGTTCTGCAGAAATGAGACGCTAAGCCCATGGTTTGGGTCCATACTTGGCCCCCTGGCTTTGGAGCACTCATGGTAGCTGAGGTAACCCCACAGTCCCTCTGGCATCACTCCACATGTCTTTAGGGCATGATTTGGACCCTGATTTATAATTTTCTTCCCAAACACTGAGCACTCAGCAGCAAATGTTTAATGCCAGCTGCTGGGTGTTTTACTTGATGAAATCTGGCTTCCCTTTGGGAAAATGGAAAAAAAACCTGAAGGGGAGAGGTTTGTTTAAAGGAACCAGATTATTGGTTTAGAAGAAGCCTACCTTTGAAATGCTGAAAATGTGGAAGCTGGAGGAAAATCTGTAAACAGTGTCTTTCCCACTGCCATCATGTCAGGGATTGAAGTTTCCTGCTAACATCCAATAATAAATTCTTTACGGAGTTACAGGAGGATTTCTCTTCTCCCCTCAAGTTATGGAGCTATTATAGTGCTAGTTTCATTTTATGTTTTATTTCTCCTATTGCTTGCCAATAACTTACTCATAACCCATATACCTCAAGAGAGCTGTAATCAGAAGACACCCAGCCAGTTCCACTATTATCTTCTTAGCAATAATTCATTCTGTAAGTATAGTGTGTTCTCATGGCCTGCTTGGACCAAACATAATAATTATTTTAGGCAAATATCCAAGCTAAGTGAGTGGTTTGGAGCAAGCAGGCTGCAATTTGTTGCTGTAAAAGTCCCTGCAGAATGCCAAGAAATATTTTGCTGGCATGGACTTGTGGTGGCCAAGTCCCTGCAGCATCAGAGCTCTCCTGTCTGCCTGGGACTGCAGCATGGCTGGAATGGGAGCACGAGCCCAGGCACCCAAGGGAGGATGCACCACTGCCCTAAAAATGTTCCCAGAGAACTCGAGGTTCTTCACAATATAAAATTATGGAATCCCAGAATATCCTTAGCTGGAAGGGACCCACAGGGACCATCCAGTCCAGCCCCTGGCTCTGCACAGACACCCCAACTATCCCACCCTGAGAGCTTTGTCCAAACGCTCCTGGAGCTGTGGCAGCCTCGGGCCTGTTCCCATTCCCTGGGGAGCCTGGGCAGTGCCCAGCACCCTCTGGGGGACGCAGCTTTTCCTAATATCCAGCCTAAACCTCCCCCAACACAGCTTCATGCCTTTCCCTTGTCTCTTAAATATATTTGATCTGTTGGCACATTTATTACTGGTGACAGTTTGGGTTACTCGTGAGATCCTTTTAAAGTAGCCATTAGTTTAGGACCTGAATTAGTGAATTGCTTTTGACAGATACTTGAGTCAGCAGAGCTGAATCTGAAGTGCTGCTGTGGCATTATCTATAAGTATCGAAGTTAAATAAAACTACAATAAAATGTACTGCATATTCAAGGTATTTTGGGGTATATTACAGCAGGGTATTGTGTGTTGTATTTCTGCAGGGGCTGTTCATGCCCTGTTTTACACTGCCCTGCAGTCAGAGCCCTTCCTTACTTGTGCTGCTCGAGTTCCTGCCGCTTCCGTCTCCTGGTGTTGGTGCACACCTCGGGTCCCTCTGGCAGCTGTAATACATGAGGTGCAGTGCCAGGGAGCACTGACACGAATGAAAAAGCCCTGGCATGACAAAAATGGAAAGTTGAGGGGTGTTTTTCACTCTGTATTGGCTCAGCCAGAAGCTGGGTACAGCAGGGATGTGATCCTGAATGTGGACTGTGCTGGGCTGGTGTTGGTGCAGCTTTCTCAGGCCAGAGACAGTGCCTGTAAATAAAAATGTGGAGAGGGAGGCCTAGACTCTCAAAATCAGATTTATATTAAGCCTTGCATATATATTGCTGCATTTGAGTGGGATGGGCAAGGAAAGAGTTGTAGTTCAAATCTAGGCAGAGAGAGTGCAAAGCCTCCAGCAGGAAATTCCTGACAGGTGGGAGAGCTGAGCCACTGCCTGCACACATCACTCTGTGCTGCAGTGCTCAGCTTTCAGGTGAAGCACAGGGTGTGGACTTGTCATTTCCTCTCCTGGCCACACAGATCCTGAGCAACCTGGTGATGGAGGAACTGCTGCCTAACCTCCAGACAATGATCCTGCCTAAGATGAAGGGAAAGAGGAATGATAGGAAGCGGACCTGGTTTGGGGTGAGTCCTGACACTTGCACAGTAGCTGTTGCTCACAGGAGCTCTCTGTGGGTGCTGATTCTGATCTCTGCTTCTCAATTTGATTTGGGTCTAGATCATAGAGGAAACCTACAGCTTAGTCCAGCAGCAGGTGGCAGAAGGATTAAGTACCTTGAAAGAAGAATGTAGGGAATTTGCAAAAACTCTGGAAGGTACCATTCGTTCAGACATGGATCAGATTCTGAACTCCAAGAACTTCTTAGCTGGAAAAATCAAAGGTTAGTGGGGGAACAGTTGTGCTTTGGAGCAGTTCTTCAATGTTTCCCATTGTGTTGCTCAAATTACCAGATGTCATTGTTTTGAAATCCTCATATGTTTTGAGAAATCCAGCTGGAGACACCAATTTTCAGAAAGCAAATGAGCCTCTGCTGCCTTTGATGGGAACTGATACCTGTGGCCACTGTGCCTGTGAAAATAGCAGGGCTTCTCAAATTGGGGCTGACATGTTTTGAGTCTCCTGATCAGAGCTGTTCATTCTGCTTTCATTTTCACTTGCACAGCCTTAGGTAGTGAAGATACAGGTCACATGAGCATCATTAAAAGTAGAGTGGTTTTGACCTGATCTCTAGGAATGCACCACAAAACCAGATTCTGATTATGTGACAAGTTCATGGGCTACCAAAGAATATGGAAGCCAAAGGACTTCTTAAGTGGTTTTCAATTAATACAAAGTAATCATAATTTTGTTATAAATATAAAAAGGAATTTAAAGAGCAGGCAAAAGGTTATTGGTGTTGCTTAGGCCAGCAAATAAATAATCAATAACTGGTAATCATACTTAGAGCTGCCTTTTTCTCCACCCTCATGGTGCCCCCAGTTGCCAGTGTTTGCTTAGGTGAGGCTTGGAACAAGAGTTTCATCGTCCCTCATAAAGCTGTGAACTCCATTCATCCCCCTCATCACCTGTGTGGAGGTGTGACTCCAGTGAACAATACGGAAACATTGAATTCATTGTAAAGTAGATCAGCTCCCATTACTTTTTCATTCTGTCTCCAAAATGCACCTGCTGCCCTGCGTGACCCTCCAGCCAGCGTGTCTGAGCCTGCCCAGAAGTGCTGCACAGAGAACATCCAGCCCTTTCTCACCTCCATCCTGGAGGAGCTCATGGGCCCCGTCAGTTCCGGATTCACAGAAGTGCGCTCCCTTTTTGATAAGGAAGTGAATGAAATCATCCAGGACTTCCAGAAGACCAATGACATGACCAGGCTAAAGGAGGTAAGGCAAAACAGAGTTGGAGCCTTTATATCAGCACAAGGATATAAAGGCTAGACCTTGGCTGGCAGCAGGATTTGCATTCCCAGGTGGAAGCACCTGAGCGCTTGGTTTTGTCATTGGGAAAGTCTTGTGGTATTTGTGCAACTGGAGTGCAGATACGAGAATTTGGGTTAAGGCCAAATTATTACATTCTCTATTAAAACTTCACCTCTGGTTGCTTTCTCTCGAAACCTGTTGTTCCTGCATGGGAATGCAGAACGTGGATCAGCTCACGACCCTGCCCTACAACTCGGTGAAAATGGAGCCCTGCTATCTGAAGGTGAACCAGCTCCAGGAGCTACTGCAGGACCTCAAGAGTCGCTTCAAGGTCTATCACATCGATTTTGTGATTCAGAGGACACAGAACTTCATGCAAGAGGTACTGTAAGATCCAGTTTTTCCTCCTGGGAGAACAGGTTAGGTTTGCACTGCTAATCTGCTTCAAAGTGATCTTGATAAAAGCTGCGAAAGATCCCTAGAGTGTCTCTCAGGCAAGGTACAGATAACAAAACCTGAGAAAACCAGCTGGAAGCTGCTTGACGCTTATATTCGTGAGGCTGTATGTGTGTGTGTGAGTCGTTCAGCAAGGCATGAAAATTTTGGATGGATCATCTGTTCCCCTGAACTTTCACGTTCTGAATTCCCAGCACCTGAAAAAGTTGTGTGTGTAACCAGTGGCATGGCTAAAATTCACCTGACTCCCATTGTCAAGGCTTGACTTTTCACGAAGGATCTTAAATGTACGTTGCCAAAATGGAATGTGTCCTCCTTGGTAGTTGATTTTCTCATTAATATAAAGTTAAGCAAATAATGTTGGAAACTTGGAGACAGACGATGGCTCAGAGTGTGGGTGCTTTATCCAGCGTCACTTTTCAGGGGACTGGTGGAGTGACAACATCACTCCAGGTGAGAACTGGACCCCACCTCTTTATCCCATCTTGTGTGTGTTGGTGTAGGCTGTAACTCTGCTTTGCCTGGATTCCTCCTGGCTGCCTGGCCAGAAATCTCTGAGGCCAGCAGACTGATTTCACTTGCCAGATCACAAGGCACATTTGGCCTTGGAGCTCTAAATTGAATCCTGTGATTTTAATCTGTGTTTGGGAAATTTAATAATCTACTCAGTAATCTTGTGAAATGGAGCTAGTCCAGATCTATGGAGTGGGAGTTATGAATATGGAAAACAAGTGTCTAGCACAGTGCTGTAACAGGGTTTTCCTAAAAGCAGCTCTTCTAAGGACAGCCAGGACCAGCAGCCAACAAATTATTCAGAAATAAAATTCTGATTTCATGTCTGGGTCTTTCAGGGGGGACCATTCCAAAGTGCTGCCAAATAAAGTGTCTTTCAGTCAGTGAAGACCATGAGTCAAGACAAAGAAGCAGACAGAAAATAAATCCCATATAAGCCAAGAGGTCTTTTTTTTCTGAACAGAACATGAGTCAAAATTAACAAGAAATAAGTTAAATTATAGCACGAGTTGTTCTAAACATGCTGTTACTGCATCTTTCTCTTTAAAAGGCTGGTATTTTCCTCATAAAAATAGTGTATAGTTTCCCTTTGTGTCCGTGGACGTTTCTTTCATGAGCAAGTAAAATCAGACCATGGCTATGTTCATGTAGTATTTGGCTGAAATGTTCCTCGGGGGGAGGCTGGAGCAGGATTCCCTGTCTTGGAAGCTTGGCATCCTCTAGTGGCCAGTTTCGGGAAATCTGGGAGCACGGTGCTCAACTGGCTGAAGGAATGGCCCCCTGCACATCTCCCTGTACTTCTCCCACAAGGAAATGTTAAAATTTGAATGGGGACAGCTAAAAAAAAGGCAAAACCTCATTAAATAGACTCAATTACTGCTTGCAGAACTATTTGTCTGAAATATCTTCAGAGCAGGGGTGTAATATTTTTAATGAATCTCTGCATAAGCTGAAATTCATTAAAAATCTCATGGTAATGAGATATGATAAATATATAAAAATATGATAAATGCCAGCTTAGCATAATTCTGTGAGAAATTATTGCACTACGTGCAATTTTTTTATTATTATTTGTATTATAATGAAAGCTACTGAAAATTATCTGCAGTATTAAATATTATTTATTAATGATTAATGATTAATGATTAATGATTAATGATTAATGATTAATGATAGGAGTCAATGGGAGCCTTCTTAGTAGGTATAATGAGTTTTGACTGTGGTCTGTGTACATAGATAATCAATTCTACATTTTGGGTCTGTCACCATCAGGTTGGGTGGTGACAAGAGATCTAATCTGTACAAGAAAGCTGTGACAGCATGATAATGACACCAAGGCTTTAATTTTCTTTTTTTTTGCAGCATTTCAGTGTGTGTTGCTCTTTAGAGAGCTGAAACTCAACAAAAACTTGTGGATAGTATAAATTAATCTCCTTTGAGTATGTTTGTTGATAGAGATGTTTAATTAGATGAGCAGACTTGTAGTATTGACCTGCTTGTACACTGGAGATAGACATCAGGGGAGTTACATTTTCTTATTCCTTTGCGTTAGGTAATCTTCTTTTGGGTTTCCTGTGCCAAAATTGACTGTTGCCATCTAAACTAATCAAGGCTTTTCTTCCCTTTCCATAATAATTTAAAGTACTTGAAATATTTATTGACTTTATTTATGTGATTGTTATTCTTTCTGTGTTTCACCTTCTCAGAAACACAATTTAAATTAACAGTTACTGTGTTTGCAGGAATTTGATGTCACTGGTATTTAACAGATTTTTTAATTATTATTTTTAGCTGATGGAAAATGCCGTTTATACTTTTGAGCAGTTGTTCTCTCCAAGCCGCCAGGCAGACTCAGCCAAAGTTGCAACAACCATTGAAAAAGTCAAGCTGAGAGTGCTGAAGGTAAATATCATGTAACGTGTTTGCAGGCTGCCTTTCTGGAAACAAAGAACACATTTTTTATAAATCTATGTCAGTATTTGAAAGAAGATACCTTTTACCGTCCAGCTGAAAATACTGATTTGGTGGCACTTAGCAAAGATGCTCATTTGGGGGATAAAACCTAGTTCTGGGCAGACACTTCCAGAAGTATTTGCATGTGCAGTCCCTTTAATTGAAATTAAATCAGATTATTAATATGCTGTGGATCTGGATAAATAATTTTTAATTAACTTTATAATTAGCCTGCCCCTAGGATTGGCTAGAAAAGGCAATGCTGAAACACCTGGGGAGGGCAATCGGGGGCTGTTTCTACCCTACGAGTTAAAAGAAGGGAAAGAGGTCCCAGAAGAGTAGATTTTAGAGAGGGTCTGTAAAAGCTAGAATAACCTGCGTGGCCATTCAAGCCCCGTGCACCTGTGATGCAGCAGTTGCAGGCTGGCAGGAAGCAGTTCCCTGTTTGAGCAGTGAATAACCCCAGCATGTGCGGGCTTGTTTCCCTCCCCTGTGTTTTGGCAGCAATACGACTACGACAGCAGCACCATCCGCAAGCAGATATTCCAGGAGGCACTGGTGCAGATCACCTTGCCCACGATGCAGAAGACACTGGCTTCAACGTGCAAACCAGTAGGTGTCTGTGACTAAAAACCCTGAAAAACCAATAATGAGAGGCAGGGGAGGAACAACACCTTGGCAGTAAGCACTTAACACTGTCACACTGTTTTCTCTTGGAGAGTTGTGCAGATTTCCTGCCTGCTCGGTGCTTAGGTTTGCCTCTTCGTGGGTTGGGTGGGTGTGGGGTCCAAGGGAGACTTCAGGAAACAGGGACACTGTATATACACCTTGCTTTCTCAAAGGCAGCTGCAGTCCTTCGCCCATCCCTGGTTCGTTCCTTCCCTAGAGATCTGAAGTCCCTGGAACTGAGTTCCTCTGGACAGTTGGGATGAAGGGGATGAGCTGGGCCTTGTGTTCATTCTTCTGCGGCCCCTCGCGGAGGCATGGCCAGGACTGTGCACAGCCTCTGCTTAACTCCTTCAGCAAGAGGCAGCAGTGCCCAGGCTGTCAGTGGTGTTCAGTGCAAGTGTTGCACAACTGTCAGGGAATAATCAGAGACCATCTCTGCTGCCCTAATCACACAGGGCATGTTCAGTCAGCAAACACCAGTTTGGTGGAGGTGTTGGGTGTTATCCCTGTGGCTGCAGCAGGGGTTGGGTGGAATGCTGTTCACCCAGGCTCAGAATGAATAGTCTGAACCCTCTGAAGCTCCGGGCATCCTCCTGCCTTGTCCTGTGCCTGCTGAAAGGGGACTGCCCCGAGCCAGCCCGGCCTCCTGCCCTTCTGTTTCCAAGGATGTTCATCTGCATCCAGTGTGCTGCTCTTGGTTATGCTCTCAGCTTGTTTCAGTTTCAAAAACAAGTTTAAAAACAAGTGTTTTGCCAAATTACACTTGTGAGTCTTTGAGTGTGGATTGTTAAAATTTACAGCTTTCAAGAATATATTTAAAATCAGTCTCTACGTCACTCTCCTTTCCTTAGGATCCCTAAACTAACAGTCTCTTGTAGTGTCAGGGTGTCTGTGCATGGGGACAAGCATTTCATCACCTGGAATTTATGTGGAGACACCTCATGTCTCTATCACAGAGGAAGCAGTGGTGGAGAGAATTTCCACAAGCCCTTTCTGTTTAGTTTCCCCCAAACCTTTTGTGTTCGTGCCTCTGCAGAAATGAGCAGCTGCCTCTAGAAGCAGAAGTGTGGCACAGCTGACAGGCCCAGCCAAGTCCTGACCTTTCACTTGAAAACCTCCAGGTGTTTTTAATGTATGTACCTCTTCTAGAAGTGGGCAGAGGTCACGTAATTTACATTTTATAGACCACCAAGCAGCTGCTCAATGATAATGATTCAGTTATTGTGTAGACAGCCTGTTGGGTATAAATCAGTGAGCTCAAAGTGTTACACACCTATTAGGAAAACAAAACCAAACCCCATGTCTCCCATGCACCGTGGATTTGCCTCCTTGGACAAACAGGTTGTGAGGCATTTCCTCAGCAGCTGTTTGTTTCGGTAGGCAGTGATCTGTAGTGCTTTTAACCATGGTTGTACTGCAGGAGCACTGTTTGAAAAGTACATAGTTGATTGTGGACACACGTAGCTCATGGAGTCATAGTTCAAACAGTTCAGGAGCTGTCTCGGGGTGTTGCAATACCTGCTTCATGGCATCTCCAAGCTGTTTGGTTGCAGTAGGGCTCTCAGAATCCCTCCTTTTTCTCCATCTGTTCCTTTCTTCCCTACCTGCACAGGAGCTGCAGAGATACGAGCAGTACATTTTTGCTGATTACACGAGTGTGATCCAAGTAGAGAATGTGTATGAAGAGATTTTGTATCAGACACTGCTGGAAGAGGCCCTGAAAGGTGAGAACATTCTTGAGGTGACAGGAATAACTTGTAGCCTGTGGCCCATGAGCGGTTCCTTCAGAGCTTCCCAGAGTCCTCACCTGGCTGTTCCTAACCCAGGTCCCACTTTCCCTAACAAAACGTAATTATGCCAACTTCACTTGATCTCGATTCCCTGGGCCAAGGAAGGAAATTCTGTCCTTATGTGCAGAGAATTGGTGATAACTAAATGGCAAGACTATGCCAACTGCAAGGCTAAGAGAATTGCAGAGACTAATGGCAGCAGAGATTGGTTTCGCCAAATGACATGAACTGCTGGATGCAGTTTCCAGTACTCACTGATGCCAGAGCAGTACTCCTGGCAAATCTCTCTGCTTCTGTGTCAGAAGACTAAACTATTCTTAATAAATATTATATACATATAAATACTTACAAAATACTTGTATCTCTCTGGACGTGCCTGGCTGTCTATACCCTGGATAAAAGACAAGCAGATGTACTGCACAGAATGTTTTCATAGACCAGAGGCACTCCTGTTCCAAAACAGCAGTATGATAATTGTAACCAGTACATTTTTATTGGCATAGTCAATGTAAATCCTTCTGCACTGAAGCATTACCCTTGTGCACTGTGGATCCTCTGGTAGTGTTCTGCTTCAGAAATGCTTAGGTCAATATTAAAGTGTCATTATTCCAAAAATAAAATCCCCATCCCCAGAAAAGAAATGTGAACTAAAAGGAAGCTGAAAATGAACATTATTGTTGTCTTTAATATCAAAATGTACAATACAAACTGGGGAAAGCACTGTACCTTCTTCCCTGTGCCTCTGTCAGAGTTTGGTGTTTCTGTTTTATTCAGTGATCAAAGAAGCCGCTGTTCTGAAGAAGCACAACCTGTTTGAGGATAACCTGAACGTGCCCTGCGAGAGCGTGTCCAGCCTGACGGAGCTGAGGACCCCGGTGGGGTCAGCACAGAGCACCCCCGCCAGGACACCCGCGGCCCCCCGAGCCGAGGGCTCAGACACCGAGAGCCACGGGGATGAAACGCTCGTTGTGACAGGGAAAATTGTCTGGGAGAAGGATGCTGAGGAGGGAAAGCCCCCAGACAAAGAGGCAGGCGCCTCTGTTAGTGCAGCTGGTGATCAGGCCAGCAGGAGGGAAGCAGAGGCTGTTACAGACTTCGGTGACAAACAGGAGACCCCTTCGGGTGGCTGCACTGAACAAGGAGCTGCAGAGGGAAAAAGCGCGTTGGAGAACGAATCAGAGTGTGTAGTGAACGCTGAGAGGGAGCTCAAGGCACAACAAGAAGGTGCGGAGGAGAAGGTGGCTTCTGGGATTGACACTGCAGTAAAAAATTTTGGAGCTAGCCCTAAAAAAGAACTTAAGGTACCTGAAGGAGCAGAGGAGGAAAAGGCGACTTCAGAAAGTCAAACACCAACAGCTGCTGCATCTGCCAGTGGCACTGAGAAAGAAAGCAAAGCACAGGAAGAAGTTTCTGAGATAAAGCTCACTTCCCCACCTGAGAATTTAACAGAAGCAGAGATTTTAGGGAGTGCGGAAAAGAAAAGCAAGGTAGAAAATGAAATTATGGGAAAATTATCTCAGAGTGAAAATGCAGTAGGAACAGGGTTTGAAGGGGATAGTAAAAAAGAAAGCTGTGAGGGTACTGAGACAAAGATTGTTCCCCAGGATGAAAAGACAGGGAAAACAGGGTTTGGGGATAGTCCTGGAAAGGAAAGCCAGTCAGAAGAAAAGAGTTATAAATCCCCCGATGATGTGAGTGAGATAAGGAGTTTGCTGATGCTGACAGTTGAGATCCCAGCAGACACTCCAGCTGAGAACATAAAGGAGGTCTGCGAGGGCGAGCTGCTGAAGCTGCAGGAGCACCATAATGGGAACTATGAGTTGAGTGGAGTGGCTGTGGCAGAAATTCAGGTGAGCCAGATGATGAGGAGTGAAGATGCAGCAGAATCTGTGGAGTTCAAGGAGGAGCCACCATCCTCGGCCAGTTCGGGGACAGATGGTCCGAGTGTAGAGAGTGTGCCCAGAGGGGCACAAGCACCGTGGCTGGTGGAGAGCTCAGATCCACCTCAGGGAGCAAAGGCGGAGGTGGAGAGCAGGCAAAGTGTGTGGTACACGGGTGTGGAGAGAGAGAGATGGCAACCGGAGGGACACACGGGAAGTGCGGTGGAAGGCAGAAGGCTGGATGGGGAGGAAGGAGCTGTCCCGGGGGAGGCAGGGACACAGAGCTCCTTCCCGGGCCCTGCAGCAGATGCAGCCACGAGGGCCGTGCCCATCCTGGATAGCGCAAACCCCGGGCCAGGACTGCTGGAGCCCGTCTCCTTGGTGCCGCAGCAGCGCCAGGGGCAGCCCCCGGCAGACGGCACAGAGCCTGGGGGGCGACAGGGGGAGCCAGGAGATCAGACATCTTCACACGCAGCAATTCAAAGCACCGGAGTAAAGGAGATTCTCCCAGGAGAACACAGAGAAGATGGTTCTGCACAGCAAAACTCGGAGGAGTAAGAAGCAGCCTTCAGCCCAGCCCTGCAGGATCTGTTACTCCTGTGTAATTGGGAATCCTCACTCGGGTCGGGGCTGGAGGAAATGGGCTTTGTTGTGGTGTCCCCAGCTCCTGCAGGTTTCCCGCGGATCCCTTCGTGAGGGATGGGTGATGGGTTTCCTTTCGGTTAAAACCAGCTTACTGCTGAGGAACCTCATCTGTCACTTCAAATTTGCTCCTTTTCAAAGCTAGAGGAAAAGTCTGAAAATGTGACCACTGAATGCTTCAAATGCCCAACTATCAAATTATCTTAACAACTCTTTTTAGGGATGCTCTTGATTTTTAAATGCATGGTTTTGACAAGTACTGCTCTGATTCTGGTGGTTGGTACATACATACTCGAGGATGCTTTTAGTATTTGCATGCAGTATACAGGAAATAAAAACATTTTTTAGTAGTAAACAGAACCAAATAGTTGATGTAGTAGATTGCTGAAAAGCCACACTGTGCAAACTCTGCAAACTGATTACTTAATTATTTCCAAGTTTTGGCAGGTATCAAAGACAAGCAAATATTCTGATTTTTAATTTTTTTTTCTCTTATTGCTGTATTTAAAAAGGGGAAAGTATGGGAGCAGGTTTCTCAGTCCCACTCTGCACTTCGGGGTTATTTAGCCTTCCAGAGCACTTTATGGCTGTTTTATTTTGTTTTATTTTATGGAAGGGAGAGATGAGAATGTTTACAATAACTATAACCATTAGGCAGCATTTCTCTGGTTTAAATCCCACCATAAAATAGATTCACCTACAGCTATCTAATACAGAATATTGAGTCCTGCCATTCCCATTCCCACTGAGTTGCCCAGTTCTGTAGACCTTTTCAGATGTGGAGATCATGTGGTAAGTGGCAATAGTTGTGAAATATCAGAATCATTGCATGTAATTCCTAATGCAGATGTTAACTGAAGTAACAGGCAGCCAAAGGTTGTTACATGTGGTTACTTTTGGAGCGCAGAATCACGTTACAAAAGCAGTTATTAAAATGAGACATTTGCTTTCATACACATGATCTGTATCAAGCCATGATCGCAGCACGGAGTTGCTTAGATGTGTTCTTTGCATCTCAGTTGGCACAGAAAACGTGGGATGAAACCCAGTATTTCAGTGAATTGGCCTTTCAAGTGCAAGACCTCGCTTCAGAGGTCAGTTTAAGGCACCTTAAAATTCTGGCCTGGTGTTTTGAGCCTGTTTCTGAATGTCACACAGTACAGGACAGCAAAGATTAATGACATTGCAGCAAGGACTGCAGGATTTATGCCCATAAAGACATGGGAAGAAATAACAAAGTCCCGGGAGCATAATATGTGCTGGCATTTAACTTCAGCAAACTGTGCAAACTCTTTTAATGCTATCAAAATATTCTTTAATACTAACAGAGAATTGACACTAGAGAAACAGGCAAATATTACTGTGTGGGGAAGGAACCTTGTTGAGTAACTGGATTAACTACTCTGTCACTGCTGTAAAATAAATGCAGTTCCTATTTATTCTAGGAGCCTTTCTGTGCTATGGAAACGTGAAGGTCACAGATGTTTTCCTTGCAGAAATACTTTGACCCGTTTCCTCCTTATATTTCATGCAAAAATACTAATTTGTAAACATACAAACCACTGCTAGCCTCCTTTTTTTTTTTTTTTTTTACAAATCATTCGTTATTTTGCTGTCAGCTGCTTCATTTTTACAAATCATTAACTATTTTCAATTGGTACTGAGTGCTAAGTGACTTCCAATTTATAACATGTGCCTTAGTGTTAAGCAGCAGCAGCCCTTTTCAGCTAAAATTAGGGGACATGATGGGTTTTTAATACTTTTTTTGTGTGAAAGACCACTAGCATGGCAGCAAAAAAGACTGCAGCCTCGTGCAAAAGGAAACTAATTCATTCCAATATGAATTAGATACATCTGTTCAGAAAGCATTTGGCATAAGCATTCCCATCATGGTAATTTTGGAGTTATTTCTGTGGCAGGCTTAGATCTGGGTAATATTTTCCTGTGATGTGAGTTGCATTGCTGAATGCAGATGCTCAGATGTTTTTCACAACTGGGATGTGAAAAGATGTGGAAGATTCAGCTTTTACATTGCCTTGTTCTGCCATTTAAATTGCAGTTCCTCATGGGCCGGGGACTGCTTTTTTCCCGGTTTTGGGCATTTTCTGTCTGTTTGCAAATGGATAAAGTAGCATTTTTCTTTACTACACTTGGTTAGAAGTGACAACTTAGTTAGAAGAGATCAGCAATCTGCAAAGTTACATGGGACCGCTGATCAAAAATAATGCACCCATTCTGTCGTTTTTGTTGCCTTCTTGCAATTTCCTTCCCAAACTGGGAACTGTAATAAATGACCTCTCGGGTGCCCTGAGGGGAGCAGGCTGGAATTCCATGGGCTTTCCACTGTTAGAATCCAGGACCTGAACACACTGCATTTGCTTGGAACTTTGTACAAACGCTTGTCACGGAAATAAAGACGCTCTTCCCTTCCGTTGCTGGGAGGCTGCTTTTGTGAGTGTGTGGTAATTTGGGGGGGTTTTATTGCAGAAATGTTCTCCAGGCAGCTGGGGGTGACGGAGGTGTTTCCTTCCAGTGCCTGAGGGGAGCCTGCAGGCAACACGGAGAGTTTTTACGGGAGCATGGAGGGACAGGATGAGGGGCAAACTGAGTGTTAGACTGGGTATTTTGGAGGAAGTTCTTCCCCGTGAGGGTGGGGAGGCCCTGGCACCGAGTGCCCAGAGAAGCCGTGGCTGCCCCTGGATCCCTGGAATTGTGCAGGGCCAGGCTGGATGGGTCTCTGAACATGTCCGTGCCCACGATTAGCTGCTGTTTACAGTCCCTTCCACCCGGAGCCGCTCCATGATTTCCCCGCACACTCCGCGCTCGGGCTCGCTCGGAGCTGTCCCGGGCGGCGCCTGAGGGAGCGCGGGGGGCGGGGCAGCGCGGGGCACGCCGGGAGCTGTGCGCGCGGGGCGCGGAGCATGCCGGGAGCTGTGGTCCCCCCTCCCTTTGTCCACGTCGACCCTCTGGTTACGCGGTCTCTGCCGGCGCGCGTGACCCCCGCGCCGCGCTCCCCCATTGGCCCGGCGGCGCGCGCCGGGGGGGCGGTGCCGGAAGCGGCGGCG
>VZRL01003444.1:677463-746300 GCA_013397895.1 Origma solitaria | reverse complement strand
CAGGGACGGCAGGAGGGAGGGAGGGAGGGAAGGACGCCGGGCCGGGCCGGGCTGGGCCCCGCCGTGCTGGGCAGGGGGTGTGCGCTGCCCCCGGGGTTGGGCTGGGCTGGGCTGGGCTGGGCGGTGCGGGCGCAGAGCGCTGGGAATGTGTCCCCTGTCCCACCCTGTCTCCCCGAACACTTTAGGGGACGTGTGGCATGGGTGCCCAGCCGTGCTGGAGCGGCGGGGGGTTTTGGGCAGGGCACCCGGCTGGGGGGNNNCTGGGGGAGACACGCGGCCCCTTCTCCGCTGTGGGGTCAGGCCATGTGCTGGGTGAACGTGGGACTCGCCAGGGCTTGCGAGCGCGGCTTGGAGGTTTCAGCCAGGGCTTGCTGGAGTTAGGGGTAAAGTGATCAAAGGTAGCTCTAAATCCACGCTCATTTTGTTTAATTATGGCCGTGCCTCCGTCAGAGTGCGGGAGTCATAAAAAGTAAATGTTTAGGTGTGTTCCTGCCTAGTTCCTGTACGTAACCTGAACTGCTTTGGTCCCCCGTGCGTGTACATTTAAGAGGCTGATTCTCTCTTAGTGTAGTTTTTAGTTGAAGGAAAATATAACAGCATAGTTGGAAATACATTTTCCTGCATGGAATGGGATTTTTTAAAGCAAATTTGCAGTCAAGCCTGTTTTATCTTAGTATGTTACTGGGGCACTTTCATCGTCCCCTTCCCATCCACTGGTCAGGTGTACAGAATAACGATACAAAAAGTCTGCCAGAGAAACAGTCTGGATACTCTCATAGTCATTAATCACGGAGTTTTTAAGGCTGGAAAAGGCCTCCAAGATCATCAAGTCCAACCATCGGGTATAAGTTGATATTTAACTCCAGTGTTTACAGTTACTGGGGTTTTCTATCTTGGGTTCTCAGGGTACTTTGCATGTGTAGTCTTTTATATGTTTTCTTCATGAAGCCATACAAAGAGTTTAAATTTCATTCCCCAGTTGATTTTAAAATTTTTGCATCAATTATTTGCCCTTAAAATATCAACTGATGCCCCAGGCATGTGCAAGCCATGTCCTGCCGTGGTTTGTGTTTGGGGGCACTGAGCTGGGTCACTTCTGAATAAGGTAATCTCTGTATTTATTTAATGACAGGATCATGTCAGTCACAGAAAATGTTTACAGTAAATGTAAGTTTTAAGCAATTTTCTGTGTGCTGCATCACACAGCAGCTTTGTGTGCTTATCTGGGGTTTTGCTGGCTGCAGCCTGAGAGGTACCTGGGAGAAGCATCATCCTCTGCTCTTTTGATGACTTAATGCACTTGATGAGTTGAAACTACTGCTTAAATTTCCAAGTCATTGAACTAAATTGGATATTTACAATATAATTGTGGTGTTCTTGGCTCTTTTATGTTTGGTCTTATCAGCAGAGATTGTGAATTATGTTGATGGTAGAAATTAGCATCCTTTTTTGCTTGCAGGGCTCCTTAGTGAAACAGTTAGGAATGATCAGTAGTGCTGTGTCTCAAAAAACCCACGGGTTTTTTTTCGGGGGGGGGATATGTTTATATATAGAAGCATTTCTGTCCTTGACTGCTTTTCAAACATGTGAAATAAATGTAAGGGTTTTCTTTAGTATTTGCTTGGTAAGAGATCCCCAAATAATTTCATGTTAGATGAAGAAAGAGTCTTTCCTTTCTGGATTGGACAAGAGTAGCTGAATCAAGAAAAATTATTATTCTATATTTCATTTACTTGAGTGTGTTTGTGGAGGACCTGTGCCTGATACTCAGATTTTAAAATGTGATACAGTAAGATGGTGTGTTGAAGGCTGTTGGGAGACACCCCTAATGCTTTTTCTTTTTTCTTTTTCAGAAATCAAGTGCTTGAAATGTTTGATCATGCATATAGCAATTATATGGTAAGTCAGATACTTGCTTGATGTTTTTCAGAGGGCTTGTTGCTGACCTGGGGGAGAAACAAACCTGCAGTGTGTGACATGACATTCTAGAGAAATACCCCGGAAGGAGGGGTGAAAACAGGGCTAAAATAAATAACAGCCACCTGTAAAGCCTTTAGAAAGACAGTAACAAATGTTACTTTCAGGAGGGTTGTGATGGCTTTTAGAGTGGTAACTCAGAATTGCTTGTGGTAACTCTCCTAACCCGTGCCTGATCTTTCCCAAACCAGTTTATCTCATGTCAGGCTGAGAGCAGTAAAGTACTTGGCTTGAAGTTCCAGGGAAAGGATGCTCAGGAAGAGCTGTCTGTGGTCATCAGATTCTGGAGAGCACAAATTGTTCTAACTTTGTAGATAAAAATGCCATTTAATATTCCTTCAGTGGTAAGCCATGTCAGGTGCAGTTTGGGGACCTTGTACAAGCAGTGTTGTAGAACAGAAAGGGATCTGGTGCCATATCCAGGCATTCCAGGCTGTGACTGTCATATGACCACAGGCCACGCTGCCTGTGGTTTCTTTCGCTCTGGCTTGTGATTCCTGTGCAGGTGTCCTCCTGGCCTGGATCTCTGAGCCATTCCAACCACCCTGCGATGGTTTGGTTTAGAAAAGCTTTAGAATAAATAGTCATTTGGAGTGTACTTCCTCAAGTAATAATTACTTTCAAATATTCTCTAAATAATACACTTGTGAGGAGAAACTGTAGATGTGAGTAAGATAAATATAAAAGATTAATTCTTACTGGCTTTACATGGACATTCTTGCACATTCTTCGTGCCTGTTGCAGAAACCTCTCTCAAGTTGCATCAGTTCCTGCAGCACAAGCTGCTGTCTCCTGGCAGCATCTTGCCACGTGTCCCAGGTTCTGTGTTATGGTTTAAACTCTAATATGTAGTACAAGCTTAAAATCTCAGGAGTTACAGCTTTATACAGCATGGGAGAGGCACGGGACTGGAGACTGAACAGAAAGCCAAGCAAGAGGATTTTCAGAGGGGTGTAGTTTCTCCTTTTAACTTAAGCTCTGTATTTCTGACACCTTTAGCAGTTTAACATCAGGCTTTTTGGTAGTAATTTTTGTAATCTGGTTCCATGAAAAACACTTGGCTCGGGTTTCCCCAAAGGAAAACTTACGTATTTGGCAGAATTGGATAAAATATCGCAAGGATCCGTGCTCCTACTGTTCATTGTGTGATTAATTGGCAACTGGTGGGGGTCTTGCCACATTTGAAGCAAGAAAATTCTGTTTGAAGGAGAGGAATAACTTCAGCTATCCTGGAAACTTTGAAGCCAAAAGGATATTTATTTGCCACGTATGCTGGAGCACTAAACAAACAGAGAAATGTGACTTGCTTGTTTGAAGTTGAAGGAAAGATTAGAGTATCAGACTCAATTCTGACAGCAGGAGAATGAAATATTTTTGCAGGTGCTTTTGAAACAGCCAGCTGAAAAGTTTTGATTTTCTGTTTCTATTAATAGATGTTTTGGACTTGCGTATTTAGAAGACTGAAAATTCATGTTTGATTGCAAGGGAAACTCCCTTGTCTTTTTTTTTTCTTTTCTCTTTTTAGTTGTTAATAGAAGCTTTGAGAAAAAGCTGCTGGTTTTTTTTCAGTACTTGAACAATATTTGTGATAATGGGATTATTTTTCTTCTTGGCTGTCAAAAGGAACATGTGAAAATGTCAGTCACTTGAGGCTAGTGGCAAGTTGGGAAATAACTCAATCCAGTAGCTGCTTATTCTCTGCTGTAGGCAGAGAATAAGTGAACTTTTATTTTTCAAAATGCTTCTAGTTCTTTATTTGTAAAACTAAAAGTTTATTTTTCCAGATTCTTTATCGCTTCTCTTATCCAAAATTTAAGCCAGAGATCTCAGTTTTGACATTGCTTTTGTTGTGTACTTCTTTAATCTGTTTTTCTGAATACTTTGCAGAGATATTCAGAAACATCTGAGCTGTATTAAAATGATCTAGATTTTGCCTTTTGTAGTTAAACTCGAGGAGAATGAAGAATTGAGCAAAAACCAAAACACTCAGGAAGGTGGTATACAGGGAAACAAACCATCAGTTTCAAAAGAAGTTGCAGTAAGAGCTGTTTATTTATAGAGGAATGTTCCGGTTTTCCTCTTTATTTCATGTTTGAATATAGATTATTTTTGTACCATATATTTGGAAAGACTTTGAATGTGTTTACTTGCAGTTTCAGTGCAGCAATTGAAGTTTTTTATCCTGCCACATGTTAGTTCTCCACTGAAAGTCAAACTGGAGAGCTCAGGACAGCAGCCAGTTTCCTGCTGAAATCGAGGGAGAAGCTCCATCCCAAACCACTTGTCTCGAGCTTCTAATGGAGGCAATTTCATGTCTGTTGCAATGAGATATGTTTAAGATTCGTCATTATTTATGTCAGTGTTGTATTTGTTCTATTAATGTCAGTTATATTTGTAAAAGGCTCAGTCTTGTTAGGTTTTTTGGTGAATGCTTTTTTTTGTTATGAATTATGTAGTAATTCACCGATTTCTTGTTTGAACTTCTGAGTTCTCTTACCTGTCACTGATTGTCACCCTCAGCCACCTGAGTTCATGGTGCAGAGTCCAGTGAAGAGCCACAAAGGTCATGGAGAGGGGAGCATCTTTCCTGGAAGGAAAGGCTGAGAGAGCTGGGGCTGCTCAGCCTGGAGAAGGGAACCCCCAGGAATTTAACAAGGGAGAGAGCTGGGGCTGCTCAGCCTGGAGAAGGGAAACTCCAGGGAATTTAACAAGGGAAAGATTGGGGCTGTTCAGCCTGGAGAAGGGAAGCTCCAGGGAATTTATGAAGGGAGAGCTGGGGCTGTTCAGCCTGGAGAAGGGAAGCTCCAGGGAATTTATGAAGGGAGAGTTGGGGCTGTTCAGCCTGGAGAAGGGAACCCCCAGGAATTTATGAAGGGAGAGTTGGGGCTGTTCAGCCTGGAGAAGGGAAGCTCCAGGGAATTTAGCAAGGAAGGCTGTCAGGAAGACAGAGGCAGGCTCTTCTCACTGGTGCTCAGAGGAAATGGGCACAAACTGAACCATGGGAGGTTCCCTCTGACCATCGGGAAACACTTTGTCACTGTGGAGCTGACCAGGTACTGGCACAGGGTGCCCAGAGAGGCCGTGGAGTCTCCTTGGAGGTGCTCAGGAGTTGACTGGACATGGCACTGGGCAGCTGGGCCTGGGTGACCCTGCTCGAGGGGGGGGCTTGGACGCGATGAGCTCTGGAGGTCCCTTCCCACCTGCAGGGCTCTGTGGTTGCTGTGCAGCTTTTCTGAAGAGCAGCATGGTGAGGATTTCTTTTACAGGCTCTCAGGAGTGGCTGTAACCTCCATAACCGATTCCTGTTTTGTTCCCAACAGGAGCATGCGTATCCAGCTGATGAACTCATGCCTTTAACTTGTCGTGGACGAGTGCGGGGTCAGGAGCCAAGTCGAGGGGATGTGGATGATGCCTTGGGAAAGTTAGTGTCTGAAATGGTCACTGTCTCTGTAAACATCTAGGAATAAAGTACAATTGGCAGCCCATAAAACTTGTTTGTTCAGTTGACATGGACAGAAACTTACACTTGGAAGAGGTATTTTTATTATGTTGAAGTTAACTGATGTGAAATTGTGCCTTAATCAGAAGAAGGGAATTGAACAAGAAGGGAATTGAACAAGATCCAAAGATAATTTTTTTAACCATTTTCTAAGGATTTTCCATAGGAAAACTTTCCAAATGTGAGCTGACATGTATGGTATTAGCTGTAGAGGTTATGAGGGTAAATGATCAGCTGAACAGAACAATAAACTCTTTTCCACGATGCTGGCCTAATAAGTGCTATTTAAGATGCTTTTTTAATTAGAAAGTTTTGTGAAAATGTAGTCAAATGATTATCATGTGTATGGTAGCCTGAGGCCTTTGCCAAAGTATAAAACATTATTTCAGACGTGGAAATGTTTGCAGTTCTTTTTTTTAAGCAAGCTGATAGTACAAAGTACCAATCCTTTGGCCAGCAAAACATAGATGTAAGGACTGTTTTTCTCCATTTTAAATTGAATAATCAAAGGCAAAGTTGATTTACTCTAAATGTGTTTATAATTGATTCCTTTGAATATGTGCAGTTTATAGAGCAAATTCTTTAATAACAAATAGCTGTGGTTTTTTTAATTGATACCAGTGTTTAATGTCTCTAAGTACAATAGTGTTAATCAGAGCTGAAGTCCTCTTAAATACTGCTTCTAATTGTCTCTAGGATATTGGGCATGTTATTTTAATTATGTTTTGTTATGTACAAATGTTCTTCAGTCTAGCGATTTCCATATAGACCTGCTGTCTTGGAGGTATCTAAAGATACAACAGATGAAACGTGTCAAGAAAATGTATTTTTAATCCTGGTCATGCATTCTTTTTAATGACCTTTTTTACATAGTAATATACTAGCATTTGAGTAAAAATACCTTTCAGCCCCCTCAATGCATTAAATTATTGTATGTATTTATCATTTTTCTGTATACATGCCTTATTCTGGACCTTATGGTTAATTACATTATTATGTGCCAGATTTCTTATCTAATCTGTTTCTTGCCAGCTGCCTCATCAGTTGTGTTCTCTGCCAGCCTTTGCAATCACAAAAGCACAGGGTGAGGCAGCTGGGTCAGTTCTGTTTCCCTGGAGAGCTCAGGAGCCTTCCATATAGCTGTGAAATGCATCATTTTGCTCCTTTTGTATGGAAAAGGTTGTGGATTTGTTAGACAGTTTTGCACAGCCATGAGTTAATCTGTCTCTTATAAAAACAGTACTCACAGAATGCCCTCATGTCTTTACAAATTAAAGAGAATTATAATATAGGAACACTTCATTACGATTTTGATTGTCACATGTTGCCTCCAAGGTCTCACACACTGGGCACTTGCTGAAATCCCTGGTGCTTGCTCTTCAGGAGGCAATTTAACTGTTCCAAAATGTACAGTTTTACCACTGTTGTGTTCTGCCAATTTTGTTCTGTGTGGGGAGGGTGGTTCTCAGCATAGGAGCAGTGTTGGAATTATATATCTTTAAGATAAAATTCCTGGGATGGGGAAAGGTCCACTCGGCTTGGAATGCACTTGGAACAGCCCTGGAGAAAATCTCTGAGCCTCGCTGGGATGTTCCTGTTTCAAACAGTGTGGAGCTGACTTGATGCTCTCTTTTCACAGAATAATCACAGAATCCCAAACTGGTTTGGGTTGGAAGGGACCTTAAAGTCCATCCAGTGCCATCCCTGCCATGGGCAGGGACACCTTCCACTAGTGCCATCCAACCTGGCCTTGGACACTGCTAAAATAGTTCTTTTAGTGTAAATAAAGTAGTTCTTTATTTTAAACCTACCACTTGCTAGTGTTGGAACAGTTTTGGGTAGGAGAAATTTAGTTTGGAATGACTTTTGATCTCAACATTCTTCCTTTTTTTGGAAAAACCAAGTTAAACGGAGGCTGGAAAAAGACTAAAACTGTTCTGGTGGGTTTCTTAATAGATTTGATTGGATACAAGGAATAAAAATTAAATTTGCTTACCAGAAGTTAGAAAGCTTTGCCGTAAATAAATGTATCTGTAATCATAGCTTCTTTGTCAGCTCCTACTCTGGTCACTAGCAAAGGGAAGAAATGTAGAAGGGAGTTTTGATATTAAACATATTGAGTACAACTAATTTGTTGCAGCTGCTGGTCTGTGAGAATTTAGCTTCTTCCATGGTATCAGTTACTATTAAAAGTCACTTAATTCCTACACATACTGATCTGTAGTAAATCTGTTTTAAATTTTCTTTCATAGGTTTTCACTGACCTTAATTGATACCTTGGACACTCTTGTGGTAAGTTTGATCTGTTGATAAGCTTTGATAAAACAAAGAGATTGTCTTCTGATGCTCAGGGTTATTTTTAGATTTCTTTTTCATGATCATTGATCTCTGGCTCTGTTTGAAGTGACTGGTGCTCGTGGGAACTTTTAAAGTTCTGTGAGGGTAGAGTTTGGAGTTGGTTGTAATAAGAAAACTGCAGCAGCTTCTTCACATTTCATTGATACTCTTTATCTTTCTTTTTTGGGCTCTAATTTAACACAAAAGAATGTGTTTGCTTTTCCTTCTAGTCTAAAACAAGAGGCTGAGTTTCCAGTGGGCACCTCTTAGTATATCACTGCTGTATTTCTGGTTTAAAATTGTATGTATGTATTTCATGTGTGACTGTGTGCACTAAAATATCCTGTATACAAATACACTGTGACTGCTTTAGCTGTGTTGGAACTGAACACCTGCTCACATTTGTATTCCAGGTGTTAAATAAAACCAAAGAGTTTGAAGAGGCTGTAAAAAAAGTAATAAAGGATGTTAATTTAGATAATGACATAGTTGTATCTGTCTTTGAAACCAACATAAGAGTCCTTGGGTGAGTAGCTTTCATTTTCAACTCCTAAAAATGCAGGTCTTGGTCAGTGTCTTTAAGACACCTTTCTGTGCTGTTCCACATATTTGAAACAGCTGTGCCTTTGTCAGTTTGCCTGCGAGAGCTTTTAAAATGCAAGGCAGGACTTGCTGCAGTGGTGCTGATTCAAGCTGCCCCCATCTCACTGCTGCAGGCTCAGCTTTGCTGATAAGAACCACATGGGCACTCTGAGAGAGCACTGGGTTTGCTTGGCTGAAACAGGCTCTGTTCAGTCTGATTTATCAGATTTTCATACTTGGGGTCATGGATTAGTTCAGCTTGGAAGGGACCTCATGGCTCAGGGCAGGATCAGAGCATGTAATTTGAAGTTATTATATGCAGTTTTAGAGGTCTTGGTTGCTATTCCTGTCTAATACTGATGAATCAATGATTCCAATGATAAACAATAAGAATTACTTGCAAAATACTGGTATATACTTGATTACAATGGGAATTGCATCAGCAATCTAGAAACCAAGGCCAGTTATGTATATGTCATCTAAATTGTAGAGAGTTGTCCTTGCTGTTCAGATGAACATACCTTTTGAGATGTGGATAATTTCTCTTGTGTTTAGAGGTCTCCTAGGCGGGCACTCAGTGGCAATTATGCTGAAAGAAAAAGGTGAATATATGCAGTGGTACAATGGTGAACTCCTGCACATGGCAAAGGAACTGGGCTACAAGCTTTTACCTGCTTTTAACACCACTAGTGGTCTCCCTTATCCACGAGTAAGTTCTGTTTCTATAATGCAGGTTTACAGCTGTAATCAAGGCTTTTGTTGTTTTGGTTTTATATCTGTTTCCGAAATAATTTCTATATTTATTAAGTGGACAGAAAATCAAAAGCTGATAAATTGCAGGTACTCTCAGGAGCCAGTGAGATATTTACAAAACTAAATTTCCAGGAGCACTTGTGATGTTTTGAGTTCCTGATTTGTTGCTAAATAAATGCTGGAATTATATTTTCAGGGTGTATTCTCTTATTCAGATGTCTCGTGAACCAGGCAACTGGTCCTTATTTGGGAGGGTTGAGTATTTTGGGTATTTGGAGATAGTTTTCTGTGCATGTCTAAGTTGGCAGAGCAGACCCAAAGGGGTCTGTTTTTTCTTGTCTTTAGAAAGAGCATAGATTATATACTTGCTGTACAATCAAAGGAGTGTAAATTCTTTCAGCTAATAAAAATGAAGGTGATAATCTCTACTTTTCTCTAGGTTAACTTAAAATTCGGTGTAAGACATCCAGAAGCACGAACAGGAACAGAAACTGATACCTGTACAGCTTGTGCTGGTACCTTGATCCTTGAGTTTGCAGCTTTAAGCAGATTCACAGGAACATCTATATTTGAGGTTTGCTTTCCACAATAACTTATTTTTTGTCCTGGGTCTTTAGTTTTCTGTTACATCTTTGTAATTTTGGAAAAACAATTTTCGGGTTCATGAAATGGATGTGTGTCTTAACTGCGCTGCACAAAACCATGTTCAGATATATAGTGTTTGTGGGCTTTCTTCTAAGGGTTGGTCTTTCAATTACTTTTTAAATCACAGGAAATAATTTTGTTTGAAAGTAGAGTAATACAGAAGTAAACAAGATAAATATTCTGAAGATGAGCTAAAGGGAGTTCTGCAGTCATTAGACATGAAGCATCCTTTCCCAGCATCTTAATTGAAATAGGCAGAAGAATCAGAGCATTTGCTGTCTGTGTTTCCCTAATTCCCTGTTGTTGTTTGTTGTTGCAGGAGTATGCCCGGAAGGCACTGGATTTTATCTGGGAGAAGAGGCAGCGCAGCAGCAACTTAGTGGGGGTCACCATTAACATCCACACGGGAGACTGGGTCCGCAAAGGTGGGGGGTCTGGGGCAGGGGAGACCTCACACACCCCCAGCACACTCACCTGCACTGCTTGTAAATATTCATGGCTCAGGCAGGGGGAGAAACCTGCTGCCCCAAAGCCTGGCTCTGCTCTGGAAGGGCAAAGCCCTCTCTGGTACACAAATTGGTTTTATCCATTGCAAAATGTTCCCTGATCCTCTTTAACACTGAGAGGGAAACGCCTTGCAGTAAATTTTCAGAGACTTTGCTATAAATACATAGCAAAATATAAATAGGATGGGAGAAGTGATGTCCTGTGAGAAAAGTGAAATACTGTGTGTCCATGTTATGTGCACTGGTAGTGCAAAGCCTTTGGTATAGGACACACAATACTGTGTCTCTGCTTCCATCTGTGCCTTAATTCCACTGAAAGGAGGCTTTTACTTTTATTGGAAGAGCTTTTAAAATCAAAGTGGGAAAATAGGGAAAAATACCCATATCACTAGTTAAAGTAACCCCACCTTTTAATTTTCTCTTGTTCCTAGATAGTGGAGTTGGAGCAGGAATAGATTCATACTATGAATATTTATTAAAAGCCTATGTCTTGCTGGGAGATGACAGTTTCCTGGAAAGATTTAACACGGTAAGTTAACACCTTGCTCAGGTTTGTGCCTTCTGCAATACAAATTTCCACGTAATTGTGTCGTCAGCCGTTAGCCTGAGAAGGGATCTTCAGCAGAATAATTTTACTTCCGCTGTGTTTAGTGCCAGCTCTTTTTGCTGAAGGTTTTTGCTAATCCTGGATGATCAGCTGTCACCTGAGCAGTTATTTTAACCCCATCCAGTAAAAATGAGAACCTTCTAGACCTTTCTCCATGTTCCCGTATAGGAGAAGGTGTATTTCCAGATCTCTGGGGAGAGTGTAATACTGCAAATGTTTCTGTAAAACAATATAAGAGCCTCTCGTTACAAGCCATTGTACAATTTCTTTCTGTCCTGGAGCAACAGAAAAATCAAAATGTGGATCTTGCCTTGCACTGCAGATTCTCAGGCCCAGGATACATTTAAATATACAAGCTGAAAACCATGCTTAGATTTTTTTAAATTCATAAATTACTAAGCAACTTTGTCAGCATCATAATTCTTTCATAAACTCTTTCATAAATGGATGTTGCTATTTCTTTTGAAAATAGCAACATCCATTAAAAGAACTGTAGATCATAAAATGATTTTATATAGCATGATTTTTTATTAAAAGGGGAGTAATTCAGTAGTAACAGGCCTGTTGTAACACTTCAGGTGTAATGATGATTTCATGTTCCTAAGGGGCAGCCAGCCCCCAGTGTTGTATTTTTCTTGAGCTACATCTCTTTAGTGTTCCCTGACGGTTTGGGTCATGTGCTCAGCATTGCACCTTCTGAAAACAAAGTTTAGGATTGGAAGTCAGCAAGGTGGAAAGTGAACTATTGGGTTTTAAACTTCTGAGCTATCCAGTCCAGCTGCCTTGTTTGGGTTTTTTAACCTCCTTTTCCTCCTGAGATCCGTTTGCTTTGGAATTCTGTTGTGCAGAGAAAGCAATTTCAGCTTGGTTTAGAGAGTGCTTAATAAGTCAGCCAAAACAAATGTGCCTTAACTGTGCTAGTTGCTGGTTTATCACATGGCTGCTGGATAAACTTTTGTGTGTGTGTATTCCTTGGAAGGTGATAAGTTTTGCAAGTGTAATCCTCTGGAGATTCTCAGTATTTAGTGTGCTTGGTTTTAGTTTGCAAAACTAGAAATTAGTGGCTCTGCCAAATGTAGTAATGATTGGGAGTGTAGTGCTGGCTCTTCCATTGAAACGAAATGCCAGCCTGGTGATCCATGTCTCTTTTGGGGAGTGTATTGATCTACAAACTCCTGCTTTTCCTGATGTTTGGCAGCACTATGATGCTATAATGAGATACATCAGCCAACCACCTCTTCTCCTTGACGTCCACATTCACAAACCAATGCTAAATGCTCGGACCTGGATGGATTCCCTGCTAGCTTTCTTCCCTGGATTGCAGGTAAGGGGTAAAACCCGTGTGCAGATGGTTTTTATAACAAGGAAATGATTAACTGCGTTGGATGTATGATCTTCAAGTCAAGCTTAGTAATTTGATTTTCAGAAACACTGAGGGAAGATGTCTAAAGCCAGGTTGGACAGGGATCCCATGATTTCTGTACTCACTCTTCCAGTCACTTCAACGTCATGATACAAGTTAATGTGCTTTTTCTGGCTATGTTGAGTGTTAGGAAAAGTATGTCCATATAATTTGCTTCCTTCACTCCTAGTCATGAAAATACTCCAATTAAGCTGCCTTTTTTTGTAGTCTAGTGACAGATTTTCTAGTTTGTGTGCCATTGACATCCTTAAGACAAACTAAACCACATTTCCACCCCATTTCTGTGTAAATGTCAGAGGTCTTTGTTACACATAGGCAATAATTTTAATGAGTTCACTGATTTTGCTTAAAAACTCCTAAGGAATACCTGACTTACACTGAAAGGGAGTAATAATTACAGTATGTAGTAACTGGTCTGTAGCTTTACATGAGCACACCATGAGCATTCTTAACTTTGAGTATTATTCCTGTGCTTGGTGAGCTAGTGTTAATTTTATTATTTCATTTTAGGTGCTGAAGGGTGATATTAGACCTGCTATTGAAACACACGAGATGCTGTATCAGGTTATAAAAAAGCATAACTTTCTTCCAGAGGTAAGGTAGTAGTTTTTTGATTGTGTAAACTGATTTTTACCTCAATTTGTGCAGTCTCAGATGCCCATTTGAAAAACCAGTAGGTATATGTGTTATTAAAATCAAGGGCTCATTTCCACAGCATTCTTATGTGATTTGCAGTTCTGCATGTCTGACAGCTGTGTTTGGGATATGAAATACTTTTCCTTCAGTTATGCTGTAATTAACACAATAATGGGAAGCTGCTGCTATTAACAATTGCTGAGACTTCATATTTCAGTCTTTCAGAACTGACCTTGACTCATTTCAGTGTGCAAAACTTGGATAATCACATGTAATGGTAGCTGCTTGGTAGCATAATAGTGTTAATGCTAAAGATCACAGTCATCTTTATTAACCCAGGGAGGGAACCTAAATGCTGAATTGACTGAGAGAATGTTCTGAAATTTTGTATAATGTCCTTGAAAGTCAGCACACAAACTTACTGCAGATGCTGCAAGTCTTTGAGCAAGTCCATTGTGCACAGAAAAGCTTGTTTACCTGCTGAAGTATGTGCCTTTAATCTGTGATGACACAGAAAATATTTGAAAGCTTTGACTTTCCTCTGGTGTAAGCTTATTTCTGTTAGAGAACTTTTTAATTAACATCACATTCACCTAATGTGGTTATTGAGAGCGAAGAATGCTCTCTGAGCACTGGGATGAGTGCTTTTAAAATGGTATGATTTGTATGATTTGGCTCTTTATGGTTTTTTTGGGTTGATGTTTTGTACTTACGAAGGAAACTTTAAAAGGCCAGGTAGTTGTATTTAAGCCAACAGACCCTCTCCTAAAAATCCACTTGGTTTAAACCTTAGTATGAAGTAGTAGCGAATATATAACAGAAGTGGCTTTTCCCAGTGCACATTGGGAGTGAATAGTTAGACTAGGAAATGTTTAGATATCTGACTTGTAGTCTGTGGTGTTAATTTAGAAACAGCTGCTGAACCATCTGTCAGTGTGCAGTGACACTTGACTGCACTGGAGGTCTCAGGCGGTAGGTGTGTCTGCAGAAATGGTGTTTATCAAAGCTAGGCTGGTTGTACAGTTAACACAGAATTCAAAATAAACCTGTGCTTGGTTTGCATTCCTGCATTGATTTTTGTCTGTTCTGTTTCATCCTCAGGCATTCACAACAGACTTCAGAGTTCACTGGGCACAGCATCCTCTGAGGCCTGAATTTGCTGAAAGCACCTACTTCTTATATAAGGTACAGCCACCTTCATTCCCCTCACCTTTGGGCACTTTCTCCAGCACCTAGAATTTTGTTGCTGTTTTATTTCAGGATAGAATTGAGTAGCACATCTCCAGCTTAATTTATCCACCAGAGCCAGTTTAGGATATAAACAAGATGTAATGGTTATCAAAACCTGTTTGTTTTAATTTCACAGGCCACAGGAGACCCTTACTACCTAGAAGTAGGAAAAACCCTCATTGAAAACTTGAACAAGTATGCCAGAGTTCCCTGTGGCTTTGCTGCAATGAAGGATGTTCGCACAGGAAGTCACGAAGACAGGTAAAGTTTTCACAATTATTTTTTTTTATATTAAAACACGGAAAAAATAAAATCTCCCCGTTTATGTAATTGAATTAATTGATATTTGAGGAGCTGTCTGTCTTTGGTCTAATAACCAAGTCTTAAACTACCCGTTTGTAATTGTATTGAATTGTAAATGTATTGAAAGTCTATACTGTTTCCATAGTTTTATAGTGTGCTCCATAAGAATATTCTTAATTTAATAACCTTTCATTTGTCTCAGAGCAATAGATGAATTACTTTCAAATAAAATATATTTCAGATCTGTAAGTTTGTCAGGAGATTTATTGGTTTTTTTCTGTGATGCTGTTTTGTACTGAATGTGCTGAATCATTTCCCTCCAAACACAGTTTCTTCCAAGTGGAAGGAATGCTAATGGAATTATGTTCAGCAGTAATAGTCATGAAGTTTTCAGAGATGGAGCAATAGGAATATTTATTTTACTGATGTTCTAGAAATGAGATCTCCCTAAAGGACATCCCCTTTTTGTCCACAGGATGGACTCGTTCTTCCTGGCCGAGATGTTTAAATATCTGTACTTGCTGTTTGCTGATAAGGAGGACATGATTTTCGACATTGAAGATTATATCTTCACTACAGAAGCTCATCTGTTGCCACTCTGGCTCTCCACTACAAACCAAACCATCTCCAAAAAAAATACAGTATGTAACAGCTCCAATCTAAATCAGTTTCTGTGGTACACTTCCTTTTTTTGAGGGGAGATGGAAATAGAATGAGGAATGATCATAGTTTGAGGAAGTGCACCAGTTTGAACAGGTTGTTTAATAGGCACTGTTTCATCATATTAACAGTGCCACTCACAAGATTAGGAATTCTGCATTCTGCACTGCTGAACTTTGAGAAAAAAGCTATGAATTAGTAGCAATATTATAAAGAAAATCATTCCTCACTTCTGTATAAATTGGAAGATAACACAGTAGGATATTTTGTCCCCATCTTTATTTTCTATTATTTTAGCTAAAACCTAAGTTTTTCTTGTTTGTTCTACTACATGAGCAAATTTTGAGAGTTTTTGAGACAGCTGCAGAGCTAATTTGACAAGATAGAGCTGCAGACAGATTTGGGATGTTTAATCACTTTAGTCCATGCAGTAGGCATCTGTTGTGTAAATGTGAGAACACTTAGGGGTTTATAAATTACTTAACCTTCCAAAATAACCTGGAATGACACAACTGTGCTGTGAAGCATCATAAATCCTCACCTTTTTTTTTTTTTTAATTTTGGGGTCAATAAGGGGACATAATTTGCCTGTAAGGCAAAAGAAAAAGAGAAGATGGTGTCTGAGACATCAAGGACACGAATTCCCTTTCTCGTGCCTCTTTTTTTAACGTTTTCTAAGAGTTTTACAATAATGCCTGGATCAGAGGAAAAGGCTTATGTTGTGTGTCAAGCCATGTGACCTGGAAAAATCACCATGTTTGATGGACTTGAGCATTAAACAGTGACAAATTTTGAATTATTTTATCTTAATGTTGAACACTGGTTGTGTATTCAGAGGGTCGTGGGGTTGGTGTTCATTGTTCCTTCATGATGGAGATCCCACACCCTCTCTGAAATGTTCTTTCCCAGGTAATTTCTCTATGAGTTTTGGAAACAGAAGCTGTTTTTTAAACTATGCAGGGAGTTTTCTGAAGGGTCTAGAGAAGTATTTTCTGTAACTTTTGTTCCCAGTGTAAGAATTTAATACCTTTGAGACAGGCAGGGTTCCCACACCAGGTGCTGTGTTAAGGGCTGGCCTGACTTGGGTCATTCTCTTGAGAACTGCAGATGTTAATGAAAGGTCCATAGAGGGCATAGAAGAAATTGCTTAAATGCAGCTTTTTAAGCTCTTTGAGTTGAAGCTGCAAATGGGCATAATCCAAGTAAGAAAAACCCATTGAAAATGGTGTCAGGTGGCTGAAGGGCTATGACGTCAGGCGCTCCTCTTTTATGGAATTTTATCTGAACGGATGGAATGTGTAAATGATTTTTAACATAAACACAGTGCTATTAAAGCAAACTGAGAGAGAGATACTTCGTACTCTCAACCTAACATCCTGTTTGTGTTTGCTCTCATAAACAGGAAAAGTCATGTCTTAGTAACAGCCCTTTGTGTCCTGGGTTTTAGGGAGCCTTTAAATGCAGAATTTTTCATTGGCCAATATGTTGCAAACAGGAGGGGTGAGTTTTTTTGGGTAGATACATTAATTTTTATGGGTGAGAAAATGAATTTGCTGGTTATGTATAACCAGTTATTTGTTAGGCTAAAGACAGGCTAAATGTGGCTCCAAACCACCAGACATGTTCTGCAGGTTTCACATGTTACAAACCAGCAATTTGTGCAAATGTTCACTCTGCCATCTTCCCTGAAAATAGAAATTGTTCGAATTATATATAGATTCATCCTTGCCCATCCAGACTTGCAAGTCTGTGTGGCTCCTGAGGAGGATAATCTTTTGTTCATCTGAAAAGATGTGACATTTTTAGTAAGAATGACCTAAAGCCCGCAGCTGGTCACTCTCTGTAAAGCCAGTATCAAGAGAAACCAGAACCACTCCTTTACTTGTCCAGCACATAAAGTACAGGGCGCTGGCTTTGTCATGAGTAGGCTTGAGAAGTACTGTCTGCCAGATGAGGATTAGCTGTTTCTGCAAAAAAAAATCTAGAAGCTGTATATAAATGTAGTAAATTAGAAATGAGAGTGGGTGTTGTATTCATCTGTCCCTAGGAAGGGGTTGCAGTGCACTGATTCCCCCTCATTGCACTCGGCTGCTGCCTGTCCCCAGTACACAGATCACTTAAATTAGCCTTATCAGCTGATGTTCTTTATGTAAAAATATCAGCTGCATTTTTTTTTTAACCTGTGTCTTACATTTTAGACCACAGAGTACACAGAGCTGGACGACAGCAACTTTGACTGGACCTGTCCGAACACCCAGATCCTCTTCCCGAATGACCCCATGTTTGCCCAGAGCATCCGTGAGCCTCTGAAGAACGTGGTGGACAAGAGCTGTCCCCGGGGCATGTCCAGAGCGTAAGATGGACATTTCCTCTCTTGTTAGCACAGCAACAGGGTCTGCTCTGCGTGGAAGGAGGAATGGGAGGTGTGCTGGAGCTTGCAGTCCTTTTGAGATGGATAGCCAAAGGGATGAGTCCTGCTCGCAGATAAAATCACTCTGGCATCCTCAGCAAGACTTAGTTCATTTCCAGATGGAATAAACAAGTGCTTCAAAGCAAAAAGGGCTAAATGAGCCACATACCTGGGCTGCAGCTCCCACTTGGAGTGTTACAGGAAACGTGTCTATCTGATTTGTGAAATTAATTTCTGCAGTCTCCTGAACAGTCCTGAAAGTCTTCTTTGTAGTAAGCAAATTATGCTGCCACACATAACTGCACCTGTTTTGAGGAATTTAGGGCAGTGTTAAGGCTGAGGAAGTTTGTCCTCCTGACCACCTCTTCAATATTTATGCTTCATGAATAAAACTGAGTAGCAACTGTATGGGGCAAACTGGGTGTGGTCAGTCTTGCAATAATGCAGACCATTTACAAATGAGAGAGCATTGTTATCAGTATTGGGGGAGGGTTTTTTGCACTATAGGATTATTGATAATACAGACAACTTTAAGAAAAGATAACTTGATTGAGACATTGTATTCCACTGAAGCTTGCCCTCAGTGTACCAAGAATCCCAATGTTGTGATGGTAGGGATAACAGTGGAGTTCTGTTTTAAGGATAATTTGATTTTTAAAGCTTTGATCTCTGATATGTTTTGGCAGAGAAGAGAGTTTGGGAAGTGGACCAAAACCACCATTGAGAGCCAGAGATTTCATGGCCAGTAATCCTGAGCACCTGGAGATCCTGAAGAAGATGGGAGTCAGTCTGATCCACCTGAAAGACGGACGAGTACAATTAGTGCAGCACGCAGTGCAAGTAAGACCTGGCAGGAATTTATTTCTCAGAGCTCTCAGCAAAGTCCTCCTAGCAGTGATATTTGAAACCTGGAACTTCAGGAGGGACAGCCACCCTGTGGAAGGAGGCACATGAGCTGCATGTGCAGCTATATTTAGCAGGCTGATGCTTGCTAATATTTTGCCTCAGAACACTTCTAACTAATCTTCCATTAAATTAGGTTGACGCTGCTCATGTTGAAGTGATGTAGCCAACAGCATCTTAGCTGCAAACATTGCTTTCAGTGTGAGAGTTTCCATTTCTGTACGAGGTCTGTATGTTTGTATATTTGCAGTCTCCTGGGTGGTGCAGGTGCTACACCTTAAGTGAAACGATGAACGAGTGGCAGTGAGCATCCACCCTGTGTGTTAAAATCTTTGTAGCAGTGGTCCCAGCAAACACAACTGCCATTTCTTTTCCCCCAGGTTCCTCAAACATTTAAGATAAAATTGTTTATTGATTCTTTACTCTGCAGGCAGCAAGTTCCCTGGATGCTGAGGATGGCTTACGGTTCATGCAGGAAATGATTGAACTCTCCAGCCAGCAGCAGAAGGAGCAGCAGCTCCCTCCCCGTGCTGTGCAGATCGTTTCCCACCCCTTCTTTGGCAGGGTGGTCTTGACTGCTGGGCCAGCACAGTTTGGGATGGACTTGTCCAAGCACAAAGCAGGGGTATGTGAGATGTGGGTGTGATCTGTTCTGTTGCTCAAGCCTCAGTTTTACAGTCCTGCTGCTGTTTCAGGGCACGCAGCTGCTCATCCAGGTGATCACTTAATTACAGTGGTTAGAATGACAGGGCCCAGCGGTGACAATGACAGCAGTGACAGTCGTGTGGATAAGTGGCTTATCTGTCTGTGCTCTGTGCTCTGCTCCTGAGTCATCAGTCATGGTTTAGGATTTAAAATACATGCCCAGCATGAGCTGGGAACAAGCTTATCCAGTCTGCAGTGCACAGCTAAGGAGATGGTGATTTAGGGAAGTTTTCCTCCCGTGTCAGCCAGGAGTTGGCAGAAGCATCTTTAGAGTTAGAGTAAGTCATTCCTATGAAAGCTTTTCTAGAAGGCTCTGTGTAGTTGGAGGAGGGAAATACCACAGAGGCAGTGGCCCCAATGGGAAGCAGTAGGAAAACCCAAGTTGCAGCCCCAAAGAGGAATTCCAGAGCAGCAGTTAACAGGAGAAAAATTTCCAGAGACAACACTTCCCAGGTGTAGACAAAACACACTGATTATGAGAATTAGGTTTTCACTCAGTCATTCTTTGCTTGTAGAGCTCCAGTTTGTCTGCACTGACACCAAACAACACTAAATGCATTAGAGCGACTGAAGGAACAAAAATACTTGGGAGTCTTTCACAAGCATGACCGCAGTGCTCTAATTCTTTCTTTATTTTTGTTTTTTCCAAACAGACAAGAGGATTCGTTGCAACCATTAAGCCATATAATGGATGCTCAGAGATCACTAATCCTGAGGCAGTGAAAGAGAAAATTGCTTTGATGCAGAGAGGCCAGTGCATGTTTGCTGAAAAGGCACGAAACATTCAGAAAGCTGGAGCAATAGGAGGCATTGTCATTGGTAAATAAAGTTCCAAGTGCTTAATTTGTGTAAGTGTAACCTAATTTTACAGATTTGAAGATACAGGAAAGCTGACAAGCTTTAAGCTGAGAAGCACAGCAATTGTGCTTTCAGAAGATGAAGAGATGTTTGGGGTTTTTCTAGTTCTGTGCGGACACAAATGGGGATGGGGAATTGTCAGTGTTTTTGCAGATTAGAAGTTTTTACTTTGAGGATCCCAGGGCGCTGTCAGTGCTAACTGCTCAGGAAGAATGGGGATACAAATGAAAAGAGTGGAGGAAAACACACCAGGCTGGGGTTTGCTCTGAAGTGAGTGGGCAGGGGAAGCTGATCTAACAGGGAGTTTCCCTTGCTGTGCTCTGCCTAGATGACAACGAGGGCAGCAGCAGTGACACAGCCCCTCTCTTCCAAATGGCTGGGGATGGCAAGAACACAGATGACATCACCATTCCCATGCTCTTCCTCTTCAACAAGGAAGGGAACATCATCCTGGACGCCATCCGGGAGTACGAGGCTGTGGAGGTGCTCCTTTCTGATAAAGCAAAAGACAGAGGTAAGGTTAGAGGTGATCTATCTCAGTCCAGCTCCCATCTGTGCCGTGGCACTATGGAAAAGGGACAGGAGTGATGTGCACTGCCCAGAGGTGCCATGGTTTCCTGTGTGACACTGGAATCAGTTTTTTATTGAGAAAGCTGTTACCTGAGATGTATCATTACCCACTCCCCCCATGAGGTCACATCCAGAAATGCTGTTCCTGAGTTAAATGTCACTTTGGCTAATGAGAAAATCCAGCCCTTCGGATTCGTTCTGAACCCTTTTTGTCATCAGCTGCTTTGAAGTAGCATCAGGAACAGCATAAATGTTTCCAGTGCCCTACATTGTGAATGCCTCTGCCTCACCAAACTCCCCAGTGACGTTCCTGGGACCCAAAAGGAGAGAGAAAAGTGTTAGAACTATTTTGCCTATCTAAGGAGAAGTGGTTATCACGAGAAATAAGGCTGCTGACCTCAGATGTTTCATGGGTGTTCTTGTGTAATGCAAGAAAATTGCAAGCTAATACATTCCCAGTTGGAATGTTTGAATGCAGCAGAAAATTCCAGATTTTCCTCTTGGAAGCCTTCCTTGTAGCACTGCTGTGTCCAAGCAGAGTGGGTAAGGATAAGTATCTCTAGAAAATCAGCACATTTGCAAAGGGGATATGCCAAAATCTCATCTTGTTTCTTCTTAACTTAGAACCCCTCCTGTTTATAACTGTGCTTAAGTGCTCTGACAAAGTGCTAAATATGAGATAGCTCTGCCTTTGAGAGTTTATAATCCGTATCTGCTTCTTCCCCCTCCTCGTGCTTCCGTTTGGAATCCCAGCAACAATCTTTAAAGGTAAAATGATTCCAAACTACATTATTGATAGCAGTAAGTATCCCATGTCAGCCGTGGCATGTGCAGTTAAATTCCCTAGAAATCCCAAAATGTCAGTGTCCTGCTCATAGCCATAAACATCAAACTCAGAGAAATCTGCATGACTAAACTGGGCAGCTGCTGGGAGCTATGTTTTGACGTGGGAGACGTGTGTTACTCGCTTTAAGTGGGAAGGCTCAGGCTTTGGCTCTCTCAGATTCACAGTTCAGTAAACTTAGGGAGCTGGCTCAGATGTGGGATCCCGGTGGATCTGGGAGTGCTTTAAAATCAGCATTAAAGTTCAGTGCACGCACTGGGTATTTGCTTAAGGCTGACAGAGGGTAGCTGGCACTGACCCACAAGTCACTCCTGAAGTTTGAGGAACCAAAATGAGCCTCACTGGATTGTTTGCCCTCATTTAAAATGTGTTTATAGAAGTCTTTTCTCCCATCCCTCTGTAAAATATATTCATTAGTACCATTAAATTTTCATATCACTGGAAAGTCTGCACTTCCTTGAAGAAATAAAGCCAAGGGAAGTGACCTTGATTCTGAAATACATAATAAAATGCTGCATTCCTACGGTTGTATTAACTTACTTTGTCTTTTTTCCTCCCCTCTCCAAGACTTGGAAATGGAGAATATGGACCAGAAATCATCTGAAAATGATCCACACAAACCAAATTCTGAGGAAGCTCCTTCAGAATCTCAGGATGCTGGAGCAGTCGGTGAGGAGCCTGAAGGAGGAGGAGAGAGCTCTGCTGTTGGTGACCCTGACCCTTTGTCTCCTGCCAGTGCAGACAGTGCCGGAGTTTCCGTGGCAGACGAGGATCCCCACGGGCCTGGATCCGCAGGGCCCGCAGCTCCGGAGCCAGCGTGTGCACCAGGGGACAGCCAGCCTCAGGAACAAACTACCCAGAGAGAGTCCAGCTCCAAAGCTCACTGGGATAGTAAAGTCCAGCCTATGGAATCCATATTAGCAGACTGGAATGAAGATATAGAAGCGTTTGAAATGATGGAAAAGGATGAGCTATGACTTGTAATAATAACTTATTTGTTAATAAAAAAAAGGAGACCTCTTTGGGTAGAAGTGAGGCCCTGATATCCGAGAAAACATATTCAGTATTGGGATGAGCAACCAGGTGTCACCTGGAAAACACCATAGAATTCCAGCACACGCTCTTTGTATGTTTTAATTTTTCCTTTTTAAGGATGGGAACGTGCAATCCAAGCATTGGTGTGGCCCCGTGGCCGGTGCTGTGCCCCAGGCAGGGACGAGCCCCACTCCGTGTTCAGGCTCCGAGGGGACTCCCCGGGGACCCCTGGGGCTCTGGGGAGCAGGAGCTGAGCAGGGTGGGGTGTCAGACCATGGAATGGCTCCTGGTGGGGCACCCACCCCTCCCCAGCTGCCAGCCTTCCTCCCAGCAGCAGGGGAGCTGGAAGCAGTCTGCTCTTGTCTGACATATCACAGTGCTGCTCAGCACTCCTTGCAGCCATTGCCGCCCCGAGGAGCCGCACGGGGACCTGGAGTTTCCCTCCTGCCGTCCAAACCAAAGGCAAGGTGTGAGCAGTCCCCTCAGGGAGGCTGGGCCAGCCTGGGGCCACCAGGAGAAGGTGGGAAGGTCCTCCTGGAGCCTGAGGGGAAGCAGAGCAGGCAGGGGGTGAGTCCCATGAGTTTCCCTTGGCCTCCCAAGTGGAACAACTCCAGTCTGCCCTGAGATATGAACAGTCTGAAAGGACACAGCTCCATCAGCTGTAACAAAACCTTTTTCTACAAGTTTGACTTCCAACAGCTTGAACCCATTGTTCTTTTTATATGCAACTCCTGTGTGTGACATTTCAGGCAGGGAGGCCAGTGCCAGTAGGGGAGGGCAGCAGTTGTGGCTCTTGCGTCGATGGTTCAGTCATGGGTTGTTATTGCAGGCTCTGGAGTTTGTCACAGGTAAGTGTGAGTCCTAATTTGTTAACCCCATTATATTTAGGTGAAAATGGGGAGGTTTAAACAACATAGAGGCATTTTGACTGTGTCCAAAGAAACTGCCAAAAATCTTGATTTATATAAACTGCTTTTAGTGAATTGTGGTTCAAAGACTTGTTTTATATTAAAGACTAAATGAACACTGCCTATATGCTGCACCAGGCTAAAAATGAAGGTTTATATTCATCATTGCAATGGAATAAATAAGCAGAAAGCCCCACTCTGGACTGCACCTTTGATTTAGCTGGTGAAATTACACGTGCTGAATATGCAACCGTTAATTAGCACAGCCATACTCTGTATTTATACTCTGTGCAGTGAGCAGAGCAATCCCAGGCAATGTTGATCCATGTACTCAACCACACTTGCTTTCAAAAGCCTCAGAATGCACGGGCACCTTTTGAGAGCATGGCAGTTCATCCAAATATCATTCAGAACTTTAAATCACCAGGGTAGGAGGGAATTCGAGGAGGAATAGTGAATAAGTGTCCTTTGAAAGAAATTAGCTTTTAAATGGAGTTGTCATTTCTTTGCACAAATAACTGTCTGGAGGTTTGGACTTGAAGCAGCTGGAGAATGTTTTTATTTATGGGTTTTGTTACATGAGTTTCTTCATAGAAAGCATTTGACCATGGGAGCCTTGCAAGTGTCCTTGGTTCCCTGGAGCCCTGGGAGCGCCAGGACATGGCCAAGTGCAGATCAAACCATCAGGTGCAGATCAAATGTTTTCACTCAGATAGTTCCTTTGATCTGTCAGTGCTCAGTGCCACAAAAGGAGCATTTTTGTTCCCATGCTCTTTGACATGGACATCATCTTCCTTCTTGGTAGCTCTTTTGGTGGAAATAGAGTTATTTTTATATCCTAGAGGCCTCTGGTCATTACTTTCTCAATATAGCAGCTAAAGGTTTCCTTTTTTTACTTGCAGATTTAGGTGTAGATGTCAAATTTTATTAAAAGGTTAACTTTCCTTGCCATCACCAGCTCATTTTTAGTAACTGCTTTCTCCACAGCAGGCATTACCTTTTCAGGGATTTCCAGGGATCCCAGAGCTCCGTAGGGATTTAGGGCAGCATTTTGGTGGTGGCCTACCTCAGATAACTGTTGCCTCCTTCCTTTGGGGTGGTTTTTGTTTCATTTAGTTCTGCTTCACCTTTGAAACCATCACGAGAGCCATAGCTTTGTTTACAGAACTGAATCAGGCAAGGTTGACCTTTTGGGAAAGAGGATTAAATTGGGGGGGGACAGTTTTATTCAGGTTATTTTCACTTTGTGTTTCCTTATGAGGACATAGGCTTTAGCTGAACCTGTTCATATCATTCTGGAAAGAATTCTGTTTTCTGTTCCTGTCACCTTAAAAAGCAAAAAGAATGTATTCATCAAAAAAGAAAATCCCTTTTTGAAAGGGGAGTAAGTGTTCTTCCCAAATGTTGGGAAGTCTGCTCCCTGCATATGAAATATTGCTCATAGATCATTAATCAGGAATGGCCCTTTGTATAGCATTGTACATTTCTTTGTATGGTATTGAACACTGAAGAATTCAGGAATCACAGCTGCAGCTAGCACTTATTCCATGCCATGTAACTCAGATCAGCCAATTAATTTCTCATTTGATCTTAGAGGAATCTTCTTAATTGTTTACATTTATTGTTTCTTAATGAAGTTTGAGAATGAGCCCAGCTTTGGTTTCCTCCTCCTGCCAGTGTCCCTGAGTAGGCACCAATGAGTGTGTGTTGAGAGGTGAAAAACAGGACATCTTATGCAACAGGCACCAGTCAGAACATAGAAAACAAACCATTCTGTGAATGAAAATTGTATGTTCAGATTTTATAAGATTTTTGGTTTGTTTTTTTTTTTTTTAGCCAGACCAATTTACAGCCGTATATTTTCTTATGGAAGACGTCTAATAACAGGTGCTGTAACACTATTGTTGGGTTTTACTCTCTGGTGGTAAGTGTACACAATATTTCTAAAGGCAACTATGTACTGTGATGTAAAAGTCTGGGCTAAAATGTACATAATCCGTGTACATAATTGTGTACTTGATTATAACTGCTGATTGTAAAGATTTAATAAAATGTAAATATTCTGGTCAGGCTGTGCTGAACCGGTGCTCATTTCTGCATTGCTGGTAGCTGTCATTTTTAGCAAGGCAGTGACACCAATCCTTCCCTGGCAGGTGAGGGGATGGAGCGGATTTGGGGCTGCCACCCTGGAGAAGCCTGGAATGGTTCCCTGGGAGGTACTGTAATAACCAAAACTTTCTCAGTCTGCAGCTGAAACTGGACTGGAAACACTCTCAGCAACCACAAATGGGACTATTTCAACCTCTCTTCTCTACAACTTGGGTACTGTTATTTTATTTTTAAAATCCAGAATCCAGACCCTCAAAAGTTCATTTTGACTACTGCACCTGTTTTATTTAGAGTGAAAATACCACTTGGGTGTGATGAGGTGAGCCTTGGAGGGGCAAATCCCTCATCCTCTGTTTTGAGCTCTCCTCCACCACCTCTATTCCTATGAGTTTTTCCTCTATGGAAGTTAGGATTAAGAAAATTAGGATTAAGATGCAGGAGCCCTAAATTCAACTTCACTTGAAGGGCTGAGCAGTGCTTATGATATTAGGTAGAAACCATTGCCAGCCTTGCTAGGGAAGTGCTAAATTTCTTCAGCCTGATGTATTATGGGAACATAGGGACTCTGGGGTATTTTGGAGCAAAAGCCCTTCCTGCCTCCCTTGTCCCTCAAAGGGACACTGCAAGTGTCCTGCACTCAGTTCATGGGTGAACACTGCCCATGGGGGCAGAGGGATGTGACTGCTTCAAAGGCAAAAATAAAACAGAATTGACAGCCAGGGCAGGCCGTGGCCCTCTCTGCATTTCTTTCATAACAAGGACTCAGGACTATTGAGGTGTTTATTCCGGGTCTGAACAGGTTCTGGCACTCCCTTGCACGATGCCTCAAGGGAAGCATGGTGGCACCAGGTCCTCACCACTCTTACTAAAACTATTAATTAATTTGTGCCAGTGGTTTTATGGAGGGGCTGCCACTCAGTTGTCACATTTCCATTCTCCAGTCAGGTCACACGAAGGACGAGAGCAGCTCTGCCTGAACTCAGCCTCAGCTGCTGCTCATCCCATCAGTCCCATCAGCCCGAACTGCTGTGGCAGGAGTGCCATTTCCTCCCGAAGTGCTCCGTGAAAAGGTAATGTTAATAAACGTTTCCAGCTGGAACAGGGCCTATAAAACACCATTTGCCTGGGAAAGTTCACCGAGGCTATTAATCCCCGGCACAGGCGAATCCATCTTCATTAATGCCTTGGTGGAGAGCGCAGGGTGATGCCAGGGCACCAGGGCTGGGTCTCTGCAGAGGGATTTTAGCCAAAACCGTGCCCCAGAGTCTGTGTGGTGCTCAGTGGTCCCTGCGGGTGTGACTGGGGAGCAGTGGGGACGGGACACCCCGGGATGCCTCCAATGCCCCAGTGGCTGCCACTCCAGGACAGGCCTGATGGCAGCAGTGCAGGGCAGAGAATGAGCAGCAATCCAGAAAACCTTAAAAAACCCAACCCAAACCCTATCCCAGTGTCTCTGTGCCCCTTCCGGGGGCTGCCATCGCTCGGGAACATCAGGCTGGGAAGGAGCCGGCGGATTTTGGGCCCGGGGGGTGCTCGGGGGGTCAGGGAGGGACGCAGAGCAGCAAGGTGGGTGAGGAAAAGGATGAGCTGGTGGTGCTGAGTTTGATGCATTCCAGGATTTCCCTACAGACCTCCCTGGCACGCAGGTTGATGGTTTGAGACGTGCTTGGGGCTCCCCTCCGCAGCAAAAGCCATTTCCTCACCATCCTCTGGCCCTGCGCTCCTCACGATTGAAGAAAATCAACAAAGAAGGCTTAGAAAGGCCAAAAGGGGGAAAAACCAGGCAAAAGATGCCCAGGTGAGGACAGAAAAGGAATCTCCGCCCCGCGCCGCTCTCGGTGGTTTTACATAACGGAGCACGTGGCTCCCCACGTTCTGGTGGGGCTGGACACGGCTCTGAGCGCCAGGCTGGAGCATCTCCCTCCCATGATGTCAATCTTCACTGCTCTGGCATTACAGCATCATAAAAAATTACAGAGCTGCTATTTTGGGTAGCAGCTCTCTCCGAGTCAGTGCATAAATGCAGCTCCATATGACTCACTCCGGGGGATTATTAATAGACACAAAAGCAGAATGCCAAAGCCCCAGGAATATGTTCCGTTCCCACACGGAGCTCTCGAGCTTCTCGCAGCAACGGATCTCGAGAACTTTTTGTCGCAAAATTTCATTTTTTTAATATACGCACATATTAACAGAATTAAATATGTAAATTTTCTGTCAAACTCACACCTCAAGGGCTTTAGGGAATGTTCTGCAGGGATGAAGGATGGTTGCTGCAGGGCACCAGGCTCCATCCAGCATGGCAGAGCAGCACAGAGGAGGAAGGGAGTCATTCCAAGAGGGAAGGAATCACAGGCTTTTCCTTTTGCTGCCATAGGTGTCCATGAGGTCGGAGTCAGCTTTTCTGAAGGAGGTTCAGCCCCACGTGTCGATGATGGAGCAGCAGCAGCAGATGGCCCTGGAGATGATGATGATGATGATGATGATGATGATGATGATGATGGTGACTCTCCCGTCTCTGAACTCAAAGTGAGCCTGGATGCCATGGGTAGAGGTGTGCAGCTAAATTGGAAGAAAATTTTTTTTTTTAAAAAAAAGCAAAGACAGGAGCATTTGTGAGTTCTACCAACTTTCCCCCCTTGCAGTGCCCTGAGCTGGGGTTTCTTTCTCTTTGCCACAAAAGCAAAGTAACAATAATAATGGAAGTCTCACCCTGTGCTTACCTAACTTTGGATGTCTGACCTCGCCAACAGTAAAGCAAATAAGCCATCCCTGCATTTCCAGTCTCCTCTTCCCCAAACACCTAGAGAATTAAATTAACCAGAGAGAGATTTCAGCCTGAAAAGGAGAGTTACCAGCAGTACCAGGACCCAAAGCAGGGTCCTTCAATGTTCAACTCTCCCAAAAGCATCCTCCGATAAAGCCACATTGGCAGAAGTGCCATAAACCTGTGCTTTCTCAGGGAATGCTAAAAATTGCCTGTACTGCACAGTGACCTTGGCTGAGGTCAAAGCTTTTGATTTTCCAGAGTGCAAGCGATGTTGCTTCCCCGCGGGGCTGGGGCTGCCTTGGACAGGTAAAAGCTTCTTTGGCACAGGAGGCATTGCTCAGATCCCCAACACCCACAAAGGACTTGAGTCAGGTTTTGGAGTCATGGAATCCCAGAATGGTTTGGGAGGAAGGGACCTTAAAACTCACCTGTTCCAGCCTCTGCCATGGGCAGGGATGCCTCCCACTGTCCCAGGTTGCTCCAAGCCCTGTCCAGCCTGGCCTGGGACACTGCCAGGGATCCAGGGGCAGCGACAGCTGCTCTGGGCACCTGTGCCATGTCCCAGCACCGAGGTGGAACTGGAACCTGTCCTTTTTGTGCCAAGCCCATGTGACACTTGCTCTCTGACAGACACACACATCACCCTCCCTGAGGGTCTGGCGTGTCAGCCAGGCTGATGTGGAGTTGAGTCACTGCTGACTCCAAAATGGAAGTGACAGGAAATTACTGTTTTACAGACCTGGGAAACCCGAAATAGCTGAGAACAGAATATTTCTCTCCAGGCCGATTCTCGTGTGATGCCGGTGATGTCTCCGCAGTCCAATCGCCTCTCCCTGGCGCTGCATCCATCCCTTGGCTCCTGCTCCATCACCAGCGTGTCAAACACCTGCTCTGCTCTGGGGCCAGGTGCTCCCACAGCAACAGAAAAAATCTCAGAATGCTGCTGATGCCTCCTTTCCCCTACAGCCGTGGCAGCTCCAGGCACCATGGAGCTGCAGGGTCAGAGCGTGCAGAGCCCACAGGGGCGATGGGATGAGGGCGCTCCTGGGGTGAAGATTTCTGTGCACAGAGATGGAAATGCAGTAAAAGCCAGGGGCAGAGCACAGAGATGGCTTTGCTTGGAGAGACCTAATTCAAAAAAACCAAACCTCTGAGTGAACACAAGGGAATAAATTGGTGTTATTTGGGGGGTGAAGGGGGCTGGGAGGGGGCGCAGGTGAAGTGGAAATTGCAGAAATTAAACAAGGCTGGGCCTGGGGTGGGCAGCAGCTCCTCAGTTCCCTCCCAGTGCTTGGGGCAGGCTCTGAGGAGGAAAAAGCAGCACCACTCCGAGGGCTCTGGGCAAAGGAAAAAGCACTTCAAGGGAAGAAGGTTGACTGCAAAACCCATTCACAATTTTCTCCAGGATCCCAGAATATGCCGTGGAGCTTAGGAAACCGTGCACCAGCCCCCTGAAGAGAAGGCTGGGCCTCCAATCACTTCCCTGGCACTTCTTTTGAGAAGACCCTTGAAATCCCATTTAGAGCCAAGCACAGTGTAGCAGATAGGAGCAGCTTTCCTTCTCCTCCCCCCCTCCTCTTTTCCACGGCGCTGAATGGATTTGAGCAGAGCAGAGCAGTGGGGAGGTACGGCTCCAGGGAGAGCTGCATTTTAAACCAGAGGAATCTGCTCACATTATTACACACCTTCCGTTGCCACACAGATTTAGAGTTCTAACAAAATCTGCCAGGATTTTGCGAAGGTGGAAGAATTACAGCAGGTTCCAAACCTCCTGCCCACCCTGGTGCTTCCCTAGGCCTTCACAAATATTGGCACCTACAGGTCCAGCAGGGAGGCTGTAATTCATCCAGAAGTCTAAAGCACCTGCTGCTGGTTGGAATAAGAGCACAGATAAGATAGGAATTGCTTTTCCTCTCTCACAAAACATCCACCAAAGCGCAGGTCTCCGGTGCAATCAGCAGCAGCAAGGGAAATATGAAATAAAAGAATTATTAATACTAAGAGGTGGGTGAAAGAAGGACCACAATGTGTCTGACAGTGTTTGTGTGGGGACATTGACACACAAGATGTTCACAGCCAGACAAGGAATGTTTCAGAAGAACAGAGCCAGCGCCATCACTCCTGCACTGCTGTGAAAGCTTTCCAAAGCACTTTGCAGAGAAGGGTTTGCGGGATCAAGCCCCAGGACTCTTTATTAATTAAAGTGTTTTAAAAAATTGAAATGTGCAGTCTCTCGACTCTTCCAAGCATGCCTACCTGCTCGAGAGCTGGCATAAATTATGGAAAAAATCACATCCAGGAGGAGAGAGACATCACCTTGGAGAAGTGGTCACAAACCCAAGGGCTCCGCAGCACCGCGAGATGCCACAGCCCCGGGAAGGGCCATGGGACAGGAGTGAGGAGGAGGAACTCCATCCCCAGGGAGGAGGGGATGCCTGGGCAGAGCTGCCTGGCCAAAGCAGCTGCTCAGAGCCAGCATTTAGGGAATCAGAGCTGCCTGGTGCTTGTGGACCATTAATAGGATAAAGCTGAAAATGCTGCAGGGGACCCTGAGCTTTTAGGGGGGATGCTGTTGAAGCTCTTGTCTGAGTCCTGAACACAGCAAGCACTGGGCTCAGCCTGAGGCTGACAGGGACCAGGGGAGCCTGCAGAGCTCAGAAATCCTTCCACCTTCAGCAAACAAGGCTGATTTGCAGCCTCACAGCTCTGCTTGGAAAGCTGCTCCTGCTGGATGTGCTCACTCCCAGTGCTGAGAGGAACAGGAACAACGTCCAGCTCTGTCCCCCCTGCCTCATCCCCTGCCCAACAGCACAGGAAAATGCAGCTCAGGGATGGCACAGGAGGGAGATGGCTGCTCCTGGACATATTCCAGGTTAGGGCACAGCAGGGATGGGGAATGGAATCCTCTGATGTGGACTGTCCAGCCCCACTCAGAGCCAGCACTGAGGGAAACCTCTTCAGCCCAGAAATTCAGCAATAACTTCGGAGATTTGCAGAGGTCACAGGTGATCTTTGAAGGACTTAGATCCTTTAAAAGGATCTGATTTTCAGAAAGTCCAGTGGCAAATGGCCAATATTTGGGCTGAGTGCCCCACTCGAGTGTCAGGCACATCCTCAGAGATGCTGTAAATGCAACCTCAGCCTATTCCACACTCATCACACAAATGAGATCAACACAGTGACAGCAAACTCCATCCTGACAAAGCTTCTCCATGGGATGCAGTGCAAACCCTGCCCTCACACGGCATCGAAGCGGGAAGAAATATCAGCACAGGTAACAATCTTCTTTGAAATAATAAATACAAAAGCTGTATTTTTTTCCTTAATTTTTTTTTAACTCATGACAGCATTTGTTAAAAATATTACATCTGCTTTTGAGAAGGTAATATCCTCTCCATTTAATATGGAAAAATAAACTCTACAGGACACACGACAGATTCCCCCCCAGTTGGCACAGAGCTGCTTTAAGAGATCAGATCCACGGGACACATCAAGGCAGAGGAGAGGTTTGGTCTTCCTTGTTCCCAGACTCTTAAAACATCGTGTAGTAGGAATGGTAAAAGACAAGAATACATAAAAACAGTAAAATGTTTATTTTCTTAGAAAAAAAGAGATTCAAAATGATTGTGATCACACTCCCATCCGTGCTCAGCAAAGCCAATACTGCAAGCTTAGTCCTTGATTAAGATACCTGTTAAACGAAACTCTTTTTCCTCTTAAAATACAAAGTCCTGCTCCTGCATCACTTCCAGTATTTCAGTGACAACATGCTTTTAATGGGTAATCGTTTCCCAGCTTCTCCCCAGCTGAGAAACAAGGCCTGCCATGGCAAAAACATCCCATCTCCAAAGCCTGGGAACACGGGCACTAAAAGCACTCGGCCGGAGGCGCACGGACACACGGCTTAGGGGCGGTTCTGAGATGCTCGGATGTTCACTTATGGAAGCTTGGTATAACACTACCTCATCTGATAGAAAACAGGCCAGAAGCCTCGAGAAAATCAACAACGTCTTTTGGATTAATTTTTAAGGATTTGCTGCGTATCTGGACAGAGAAAAAAGTGAGAAGTTGCAACAAGTTTTAACTAGCAGCAACAAAAACAGTTCCTTACGAGTTCTTAGCAATATTCCTCATCTGTTCATTAGGAAACACTGTAACTGAATGGAGCATATAATGTGGAAATGGTCTTCTTCTGTTATGGAGGGCTGTTCGCTCGAGCAGACGTCCGAAGGTTGTATCCAGAAGGCTGGGTTGGATCTATTTACACTGGAGGTGCTCCGGGGCGAGCGCAGAGCTGGCACTATGTGACATCCTCCTCCTCTGAACAGTAGTCACGACCCTGCGGAGACAAAGGCCAGCTGGTTGGTACATGGAGACAGCAGGAAATCCAGGGAACACTCACTGCGAGCAGCAATCTAAACCTGGGGCCTTTAAATTCAGAGCTGGGTAGAAACCTCAGGCATGAGGAATTTGCAGGAAGCCAGGACAGGAGACACTTCCCTTTCTGTCAGTATTAATCTCAAAAATGCCATCCCCCACAGACTGAATTCCAGGGGGGCCCAACAAACTGATTTACAAACCTGCTGCACATAAAGATCCACCTTGATGGACACAGCCCCGAGATCTGCTGTGAAAGGATAATCTCCGAGGCAAAAGCAACAAAGCACATAATCCTATGAGCAACACGAGGCAGCTGCTGGGAACAAGGATCCCTCAGCTGATAATAACCCCAGCCAGAGTTTAACCCCAGAGCCAGAGACACCATTGGTATTGAAATTATGCTTCTACTAACGGGGGATTCACAAAGCTCCACAAAACATGGATTTCTTATCAGCCCAGTCGAGTCATGCCTTCTATCCCATCCCAAACTCAGGCTTGGAGCAGCATCTCACTGGCTATTCCCCTGGGATGGTCAGGAGAAGGCACATCCGTCCCTCCCTGCCCCATTCTCACAGAGCAGCAGGACAAGGACCCGCTGGGAGCCCCTGTCCTTGTCCCCCTGCCCAAAACCCCTGGAGCTGAGCTACCCAGGGTATCAGGACCCAAAATCTCAGCCTCGGGACTGCTTCCCATTGTTCCCATGAGCTGGGAGCATCACCTGAGCACCTGGAGAAGGAGAGCAGGAAAGATGAAAGTAAAAAGAAAGGAGAAGTGTTTCTGAGCAGCGATCAGCCTATTTGGGACACACAGCCGGGGTGCACACCGGGAACAAAGGCTCCAGAAGGTCTCTGCAGTGAAAATCCCTTTGCCCATAGTGGGACTGCAGAGCTTTGCTGGAGGCCACACCCAGGAACGTGCAGTGCTCTGCCAACTCCCCTGGCCCAGCTCTGAGAGCAGAAGGGTTTCCTAAGTACGTTAAAACAACCCCCAAGTGACTCATCAGCCCAAATTCCGACTCAGCAATCACTGACCCAGAAAGAAAGGGAAAAAAACCAAACATTTTTTGAACGAAGAGCTGTGACTCAAACGAAGGAACACTGAAATTCTTTGCAATGAAGCACAAAACCATCAGTTCTCTCCAGGCCAGGGACCACATTTGGACAAACCCAGGAGACTGAGCTGGTGGTGACGAAGGCTTTGTCCAAAATGCTTCAGAGCTGTGAAAGGCAGCGGCAGTGGCTGAGGGCTGAGCTCAGGGCATTTCCAGGACATCCATGTACCTGCTCCAGAGGGAGCCCCACGGCCCAGCACTCCCCATCGGTGGCCACCACTGCTATCAAAGCCGCAAGCAGACCCAAATCTGACAGAAGAAAAGCCATCCTGCACTTGCTCCCTGCTATTCCTCCTGCTGTTCTTCCGCTGCTGGCTTTGCTCTGTGGCTGCTGAGTGCATCGATTCTCAAATGGATGCCAAGGAACTGCTTCAAACCAATGTGCTGAGCACGGCCCGGCCATGGCACAGACACACCACCTCCCACCAAGGCCTGATCCTTCCAGAAATGTCATTTCCATCTTCACACTGCTGGGGATGGTGTCTTTTTGGTGACCCGAGCAGCTCCAGTGGTGCTCAGACTGCAGTGAGGGTGCCCAACAAAGCTTTGGTCTAAAGGTCACTTCCCAAGGGCATTTTTCTCAGTATTAACAAGGTCAGCACTGTTCACGAAGATCAGAGAAGGAATCTTCTGCTGCACCAGAAATCCAAGACAAGGGCTGTGTCCTTGGTGCTCCTTGGGCAGAAAGGCAGGGCAGGGCTGCCACTCCCTGCTGGCAGAGCAGAAAGGCAGCTTTGGCCCCAGTCCAGTAAAAGACTTTAAAATGTCAGTTTTGACCCCTTGGTTGTTTCAGAGGATGCCTGACAGATGCTGGAGGAGATGATCCCTCGATCACTGAGAGGCTGCTGTGCTTGTGACGGGGAATTATCCCAGTGGGCCCAGGAAAACCTTGTGGGAAATGGCCAGCTAAGAGCCTGCAGAAACCACACTGCTCTAGGGAAAGCTGGACCAGATGACCTTTAAAGGTCCCTTCCAACCCAAACCACTCCCTGATTCTGTGATTCCATGATTGCCAGTCAAATCCTGTCCAGGGGAGCAGGCTCCTGCACCCAGAGGAGCCCGAGGCACAGAGCAGGGAGATGCTAACAGGAAGGTATGGGCCACCCATGGACATAAATGAGTTGTGGGTTCAGCCCCCGTATGGGCTATTCACTTACGAGTTGGACTCAATGATCCTTGTGGGTCCCTTCCAATTTTGTGAGAAGTTTTAATGATTGAATGTGTAACTGATCTATGCTGAGGAAGATGAGGTCAGTAACACATGGCCCCAAGCTCAGCTAACCCCTGAGAAACGCCATCTCCCACCTCCGCAGTTTCAAAACCCAACTGTCAGCCTTTGGAGATGGCCACAGGACACCAGGAGTGCTTCTGAATGAGTGTGTGAAATGAAGGTCAACTAAGAGGCAGCCTGATGTTCTTTTCCTGCTGCCTGCACCCAAACCAGAAGGGCTCATCCCCCATCTCTCTCCAAAGTGCTCCCCTCCTGCCACCCATCTGGGGGTGCCTCTGGAATCAGGATCCCTCTGGAATCAGGGTCCGAAACATTTGAGATGTAGAAAGAAAAAAAAATGACCAAAGGCTGGAGAAACTTTAGGAGAGACACGTTAATTCTTCACTGTGTGTTTCACAGTGATGCATGATCACGGCTCATGATGCCCTTCTAGGGAATAAAAAGAGAAAGGAAAAAAAAAATCAGAGGAAAAAGGCCTTTTCCCCATGGTGTGGGTGACAGCTAATAAACAACACTGCCTGGATCAATGGCCCCTTGTGCCGGAGGGCTGGGCCAGGCAGGGCAGGACAGGAGGAAGAGGAGGGAGAGGAGGCAGAGGAAGCAGAGGAAGAAGGGAGAGGACCAGGAGGCGCAGAGCAGCCCTTTCTGCTGTGGGCTGCGGGGGCTGGGGACACAGTGGCCCCTTTGAGGGGCCCTGCTGGGCAGCCCCCGCCCAGCCCCGCGCTGGGAACCCTTTTCATCAGGCTGGTTTTGTTCCCAGCGCTCGCAGAAAGGACGGGAAGAAAATGCCGGGAGGCGGCACTAAATCATTGTATACTGTGCTCATTTTTGTCCGTTTCTCATTTTGCTGCGGGAAAATCAATGGAGTCATTAAGAGCATTCCGCTTTGCTAATGAGTTTCAGCCCCATCGCTGTGCCCTCGCACAGGTTGGGCTGGCAGCCGTTCCCAAGGGCACTCCCCCATGTCATCCCATCCCAGGGATCCCATCCCAGGGATCCCATCCCAGGGATCCCATCCCATCCCATCCCATCCCAGGGATCCCATCCCAGGGATCCCATCCCAGGGATCCCATCCCATCCCATCCCATCCCAGGGATCCCATCCCAGGGATCCCATCCCAGGGATCCCATCCCATCCCATCCCATCCCATCCCATCCCATCCCATCCCATCCCATCCCATCCCATCCCAGGGATCCCATCCCATTCCGTCCTGTCCCTACAAGGAGCTGCTTTGTGCCCACTCCCGCTCCCATGCCCGGCCTAGCTGCTGCCAGGCATCTTTCCCATGGGCTGGGGCTTCTCCCAAAAGCTCCTGAGGCAGGTGAGAGCACTGGGGCAGAATCCCTTTCATTTTTATTTCTATTTAGTTCATGCAGGCCCTGGTGGGACAGGGCCCCTTCAAGGCAATGGACTTGAGGCCCTGCAGGGCTGTGCCCAGGATCTGCTCTGAGCCATCCCGTGCAATTTATGGAATCCCAGAATAGTTTTTGGGTTTTTTTTAAAGCCCATCCAGTTCCATCCACAGGCAGGGACACCTTCCACTGTGCCAGGCTGCTCCAAGCCCTGTCCAGCCTGGCCTTGGACACTGCCAGGGATCCAGGGGCAGCTACAGCTTCTCTGGGCACCTGTGCCAGGGCTTGCCCACCCTGACAGGAACAATTCCTTCCCAATATCCCATCCAACCCTGCCTGTGGCAGTGGGAAGCCATTCCTGCTTGTCCCTCCATCTCTTATCCAAAGTCCCTCTCCAGCAACAGCTCTATGTCCTTCCTGTGCTGGGATTTCTTCTCAAGGGTAACATGGGATTTGCATGGAGCCCTCTGGAATCAGGGTCCAAATAAATTTTGAGATGTAGAAAGAAAAAAACCGACCAAAGGCTGGAGAAACTTTAGGGGAGACACATTAATTCTTCACTGTGTTTCACAGCAAATCATTTTGAGTCCAAATGCAATATCTGACTAAATTAGTCCTTGATCTATTAGATTGGAGAGAACCCAGATCATTAATTTACTTGCCTGAATACCAACTCAAATGGCCTGATAACAGGACATTTCTATCGTCTCAATGAGAGCTGATAGTTCAAAATCAGATTTATCCCACCATGGGAGTGCAGTGACTGCCCCAGTCCCAGCTGCAGCCAGGGACAGCAGCAGATCTCAGATTTATCCAGCAGCTGCAGGGTTTGCTTTAGGAGGACTGTTCAGTCCCTCTCTGATTCCTTCTCTGGGTTCCAAAGCTGCATTTCTTGTGTATTTCTGCCTTCATCTCTGAGGTCAAGCAAATCACTTGTACTCCTGACCCACATCTTTCTCATTTACTCCAGGGAACGCTCTCCTCGAGCTTAATTGCTGCTATTACCTGTTGCTCATCCTCCACTGGAATACATTTCTGTGATTTCAGGCAAGCCTAATTTTCAATAAATGATGATAAGGCTGACACCAGCTGAGCTGCCTCCTTCCCACTGCCTGTCTCTGCTCCATTTCCCCCTGAACTCCGCAGCACTCGTGCTTTTCGTGTCCCACAGCAGAGCCCGTGATTCTACTCACAATCAGCTCAGCGAGTGGGCAGCCCCAAGAGGACACACTGCAGCTGCTGGCAGATGTTGGGGACATCTCTGAGCCTGCTCTGCCACCACTCAGGACCTCGCGCTGCTCACAGGTTGCTCACGTGCTGCCCTTTGCTCTCCTCCCCGTGGTCTGCCAGAGGTCAGGAGGTGTTTGGACACCTTTAGGCAGGTGGTGGAATTCTTGGGGCTGTCCTGTGAGTTGGACTCCATGGTCCCTGTGGGTCTCTGCCAGCTCGGGATATTCTATGCTGTGACTGCTCAGCTCTCTCTAGCTGCGCCCGGTTTCCCATCTAACCTGTAACTCTGCCTTCTCAGCAGGTCTGGGAGTATTTTTACCTCAAATTTGGGTGTTTCTGAGAGGACTGGCTTGACTCCAGCAGAACCAGCACCCAAGCCTACATTTGAGGCTGACTTTCCCCTTCTCAGGCAGTGCTACCCCAGCCCTCATCCCAGTGCTCTTCTTTCCAGCAAAGCCACCACCACCACAGGCAGTTAGTTCTGTGTATGCCAGTTCAGTTCCAGCTCCTGGAGCAGGAACACACTCACTCACTCAAAGCAGATGTGCCCCTCCGAACGCCTCACAGTGCTCTGACACTGAATTTTGGCAGACAGAAGCTCCTTGCTTCATGACATTCTGCTTTCTGTCTTTGGGTGACATTTGCAGGAGGCAGTGGAGCTTCACAGGGGCAGCCAGGAACGCCCTGCCAGGGCCAGGACTTGCAGAGAAAGCTCTCCAGAGTGTTTCAGTAAGGCTTGTTTTGGTCCCCAGGACTCAGAAACACTTCCTGGTGGCAGCTGACGAACAGCAGCCCGTGTTCTTTCCATTTCACACGCAGGGCTTTGGTTTCATGCCATGGCCGTGCCAGGCCCAAGCACCCATTCACTGTTCCTAAAGCACAGCTCTCCATCACAGTGGGTGTCACTCACTGGGGTCGGTGACCCAGCAGCCCTGGGGATCCCAAGGGAGCAGCATCCGCATCCCAAATCCAACAGCCACGGCCACCATGGGGACACCACAGCATCTTTGGGACCTCTCCAGCCACAGGCAACACCCCCACACTCCTGCTGACTTTCTCAGCTGCTCACTGATACAGTTCTTCTAATTCTTCTGTCCTCCATCTCCCTGGAGAAGGCACTCAAATTGCTATTTAGGGACCAGACAAAACCCCTCAGATTTTCCAATCTTTTTGGCATTTGTGGCAACCTAGGAAAAAAATGCATTGTGGGCAAAGATGAATTAAAACCCCCGAAAGTTCTCTTCTGAAAACTATTTCCTCAGGCACAGGAGGTCCCCAGAGAACACAAATCCCACGTTCATCTGCACGTTAACTCCTGCCAACCCCATCAGCTGTCAGCAGCTCGGTCTCTTTGACAGATAAACTGTGGATTTCCTCTAAGGAGACAATCTCCTGATCCCCAAGATAAATTAGCCCAAGCGCCCCAGAGATCACCTGGGAACATCTCAAAGCTGATCTGAACAGCTCCAAACAGAGGAGACAGCATCAGCTGCACCTCAGCGATGTTGCTGCCCTGCCACAAACCTCGGGAACAAAAATTAACCAAAATTCATTATTACACACAGCCTGATGGCATTGTCTGGTCTGTAGATAAGATCCATCTTTGGAAAATCCATTTCACTGGAGATTCTGTGCTCCACATTATGGAAGGTGATGATGCCCAGGAAAAGAAACTGAATATTCATAGGGTGAATGCATTTATTCAAAGGAGATGTAGCTGTATTATTGATATGTAGAAATTGTACTTTTAAATGCTTTAGGTTACATAAAATCTTACCCTTGTGAAATGCTGGGTACAGAAATATTTTTCTCAGGAATCTATGAACTCCTCCTCACTTCTACTCTTCCCTTTATGTCTTTTTTTGCTTTCATAATTTAAATTTTTTTAAAGAGGAAAGTAACAAATGTGCTGCTTGGGACAAATAAGAGATTCACCTTCCACTCTGACTCCTAAGATCAGGAGTGCTGGCAAAAACGGCAGAAATTCAAAATCGTGCGAGTAAAAATTTCCCTCCTACTCTGTAACCCAACTTGACAACTTAGAATAGAACAGAATAAAATAGAATAAAGCATTTCAGTTGGAAGGGACCTACAATGATCAACTGCCTGAGCACCTCAGGGCTGACCAGAAGTCACAGTGTGTTGTTAAGGGCATTGTCCAAATGTCTCTCGAACCCTGAGAGGCCTGGAGCATCCACCAGCTCTCTGGAAAGCCTGTTCCAGTGCCTGACTTCCCTCTCCACAAAGGAAAGTTTCCTCAAATCCAGTCTGAATCTGGGAGCACAGATGAGTGTACTGCGACTGAAGAAGCAGATATTTACTATAAAGTATGGAACAAGATGCACGAGTCCAGAACAGGCAGTGCAAAGAGTAAACTGGTGTGTGAACATCAGCCCCCAGCTCCCCCAGCCTCTCCTGCTGGGAGCTGTGCTCCAGCCCCTTCACTGCTGTCTCACAGAGAAGCTGAGGGTGCCATTGAAAAGGTTTCTGAGACACACAAAAGCTCTCAGGACAGCTGAGATATGCAAGGAACTGTTCATCCCCTTCTTCAAAGCATCTCCAGCATTATTTCAGTGGCACAGCCCTGGGCAGGGTTAGCCACAGCTACAGCCACACCATCCCTCAGAGCCAGGGGCTGTTTTGGAGAGATTCAGCGAGAAATTCCCGGCGTATCCCAAATACCACCAGCAATAAGATTCCAGTGGTGTCCCACGGGGATTAGATGAAAGATCAAATCAGTAATGACATAAAATCCCACTCTGCTCTTCTCCTTCATCCAGCATGTGCATCCTGAACATCCGAGGGAAGCTGCACTGGTGACACTTCCACACAACAAAGGATTCTCTCAGCACCTCCAAACCCTTCACCTTCCTGGTCTTTTTGCACTGGGACTATGTAACCAAGGAGATCTTGGGCCAGAGCCCTCCAAATCCTGGAGCACACAGAGGGCTGCAGCAGGCAGGTTGCTGTCCTGCCCATGGAGCTGGGAAAACTGTGTGCCCACCCCTGAGGGAGAACAGATGTTGACATTATTGTGTCTTACCTTTTCGATTTTTTCATCAAGCATTCTGAAGAATTCTTGTTGGCTTTCAGAGATGTGCATGCTGGAAGGCAAAGGAACAGTATCAATACCAACAGGATTTCTTCCAATATAAAACAGCCCAGGGTTGTTGAGGGGCCCAGCTGTCAGCTTCCACCACTGTGAAAAATAAATCACTTCACGCTTTCACCTACAATGTCCATTTTTCAATCTTTTTTTCACCCCTTAGTTTTGTTTGCCCACAAAAAAATGACTGCATTTAGTTCTGTGAACACTTGCAACACTCGGGGTGGTAAGTGGGACCCCTGTGCACCCAGAGGGGACTGCTCCCTTCTCCAGGCTGACTGCAGGAAGTTAATAGCCCAAAAACCTCTCCCTGGCCCAGTGAGAACCTCCCTCTGTCAGGACAGGCTTCCCAGGACTGCTAACCTCACCACAACAGAACAGGACACCCACAGTGTGAGGTTAAAGGCAGTGTCCTCTTGTCCTGGCACTTCTTGTGGGGGAGAAGAGACCAACAACTGCTACAAACTCCTGTCAGGAGCTGTGTAGCCACAAGGTCCCCCTGAGCCTCCTTTTCTCCAGGCTGAGCCCTTTCCCAGCTCCCTCAGCCGCTCCTGGGGCTCCAGCCCCTTCACTTCAACCAATCCTACAGCACCAAGAGGCTCAGTGATATGATTTTGGATTAGTAAAGAGGGCTGGAAAATACTCTTTTTTCGTTGTCTGGAAAACACTGATGGTGGCACAAGACCACAGGCTCTTCCCCAAGGGGGACGTGCGAGCTAAAACCACAGAAAGGACAAGGAGACAAGGGCGAGGACGGATGGCAGGTGGTATTTGGGGGTTTATTTATGTTGGGGGATGGTGAAAGCCTCCTGGGCTCACAGGGGGCTGGGGAAATGTGCCAGGGACTCCATGGGCAACAAAAAAAGATGCAAAACAGGGAGGATGGGGACTGGTGCCAGGGGCAAGAGCGATGCCAAACGGTCAGAAGGACACACAGCTCTTGCAGATCTTCCCCAGCACAGAAAGCTGGCTCGGCCTGCTGAATTCCCAGCCATCCCTCTTCCTCTGAGCGATCCTTTCAGCTGTAATGAGTTAATGCCCTCCCCAAGTGCCCAACAACGCGCTGCGCTTCCCCACAAAGCTCAGCATTGAGCCCTCCCTGCTATCGGCTGAACCTATACAAAGATCTGCTTATGTGCGACATAAATGAAGCTCAGTTCACAGAGAAGCGCTCAGAAATGGCATTAAAACCTAAAGCTGGGGATTCAGGAGCAGGAACAATTCACCTTTCAGTGGCTGAGGGAGCAATGTCCCCAGCTGTGGTTCCCACCTCCACCTCACATGGGGAAGAGGTGCTTGTTTGGGATCCCTCACCTGCACATTCAGGTGCCTTGGAGAGGCTTTTAGGGCAGCACAGCCCTTTCTGAGTAGGCAAGTGCTTGAAAAATAGTCTTGCCTTTGCAATATCATCAATCCAGTTTCTAATAAAATGAGATGATACTGCAGTGACTCACCGCAACCATAATTTATAAGAAAACTACAAGAAAGTAGGGGGAAAAAAATAGGAGCATTGTGTTGTCCTATCCCTGACAATTCCCATAGCATATCCTAAAGATCTGCTCTAGTGGAAGGTGTCCCTGGGTTGGGTCAGCTGATTTTTCATGTGCCAACCCAAACCATTCTGTGAGTCTGGGATTTAGCAGGGTAAAACCGGTCCAATACAACCCCTTTCATTTCCTGCTTCAGGCTGCTGTCACTCCCTCAGTTATGAACCTGTCCCAGGGTACCTATGGGTGTGTTTGATCATTAAAGGTGTCAGTGGGGTGAGTTTGGTGATGAACCAAGACACAGCAAGTGCCTGTGAGGTCGGGGCAGGGTGCAGGGGAAGCCCTGAAGGTCCAGCAGGTACCAGGACAGGTGTAAAGAGGAAGGACCAAGCCCCCCCCTCAGCCAAAGACCCCCATAAAGCTACTGCTGCCTCCCTATACTCCCAGGTTTTACAGCCCAGGGCTCTGGATGTAAAAATCTAAACCCTCCTACAGGGGGAAAGCCCTCACAATCTTATTTTTCAGCTGACACCAAAATATTGTAAAAGAACTTATCATTTGGTACATAGTCCATGTTTTGAAGCACACACACTGTACTGCCAAAATTCTACAAGATATATCTAATGATTTACCTATTCATTTCTGCTCCTCAGCTGAGCAGCCCTTTTCCACCCAGTGCCACCCCTCCCTGCAGTCAGAACTGTCATGGGTTTTAAGACAATAAACATTTAAAAAGAAAATTGTACACGACAACAGCTGTTTGTTGGCTTGGCACTTAGCAGGTCAAACACGTGTAGCCACTCTATAAACAGACATGCAGTGGGAGGTTGGGCAAAGAGCAGAGCCTTGGGCAAACAGTGGGGAATCCACCCAACAACCTCACGTCACACTCTGCACCTCTCTGGGAAGTTTCCTTCTTTTTGCAGGTCTGGGATAGAAATATTTATCTGTCAATGCAATGTAAAAAATTGGCTTTTTGGTCAGTTCTGATTTCTGCAGGGACTTTTCAAATCAGAGTTTTATGAAGGAATGGAACTCCTGGCCCCACGCAGTTCCTCTGCCTTGGATGCACCAAGAGATGACCCACCAAAAGAACAGCCCTTTTCACCCCAGAGTAATTAGCCTCATCTCAAAGCATCTTAACTACATCTCTGACCCTGCCGGGAAGGACTGAGCCACAGTAATGAAGTACAGCTCTGCTGAAGACTGATTTTACCTCCCGCTCCCTACCGTGAATTTCTTTGCAATTACATCCAAAGCACTCGGCTTTTCCCTTTGAACGGAGGCTGAATTTCACTGTCAGTTGATTGGGAAATTACTGAAGTTTCCAGACTTGAAATCGTGTTCAAGGCACAGCATTTCCACTGGTGTTCAAAGCCCAACACAAAGCTTTATCACCTAATCTTTATCACCAAATCTTCACGAACCTCATATGTGGCTCCGTGTAATCTGTTATTTCCTAGCCAATTAGTGATTAAAATGTAACACTGAGTCAGGTAAGAAATGAGTTACTGATATCAATAACCAGCTCTGCCACAAGAGGCAGATATTTCATGTGACACTGACTGACCCCAGGCAGGGTATGGACACAGAACTGCCACCCAAGGTGGGAAGAACTGGCAGCTGCAGAAAAACCCTCACTTTAACCACCCAGCTAGGCAGAACAGCTGCTAACCTACACCAGGAGCTGGCAAAAGCCTCCCTGGGATTTACCCAGTCAGGTTTAGGAACACTAGCGGATATAGAGAAGTCTGTCCTGCCTAAGTTGTATAGAAAGCTGAGAAACAGCACAGGTCTTCTGCCAGGGGATGCATCTCACCTATTTTCAAGCCCTACATCTTTGCTGTGCAAAGGAGTGGATGCCTCCCAGGCTTGGGACACAGCTGATCTTACCTACTGCATTCAAACTGAGCATGATTCCACTGGTCTTTGCTGGGCAGGAATTGAGAACCTCACAGACACTGCTTAACCCCGTGTTCATCTGTATTACAGTTAAAACAAGAGAAATGGAACTTACTTTGCTCTGGGTTGATGTACTAATCCTGGGATCTCTTTATTAGATTTAAGTCTTGCATTTGAACTGGCACTTTTTTCCTGAAACGCACAAAAAGCACACAACAGAGACACCATCAGTATTAATGAAGCACACGAAGGGCGACAGACATTTGTCATCGCAGTGTCACACTCAGCTGGGCCCGGGCTCTTCTGCCTGCACAACTGAATGAGGAAAGCTCGGAAAAAATGAAATTAAAGGCGGTGCCATCAGAAGCATTAAAAACATCTTTAAAAAGGCCTGGGAGGGGAAAGAGAGAACTGAGAGCCAGCACTTCAAGGTAAAACCTCACCATCACATCACAAGCTTCTGCAACCCAAAACTTAGTGCACACACAGATCTATTATCTCCAAAATCCTTGAGAGGGAGACGGTCCCTTCCAGATCTTCCCAGTGCCATGTGTTAGGGAAAGCTGCTGGGGCAGATGGGAGAGGTCTGAGTCAAATCTTTGAGCTCACCCGCTCCACGAAACCCTCTGTATTTCTTAGGCACGTCACACCCGTGGCAATTTAAGAAACATAAACCCAAGAATCAGTGTTTTTGTGGGTAATTTTGCTGGTTTTATTTAGCCTTATTTAGTCTTTGAATGTCTGAATCACACAAGATTTTGGAGAGGGCTACTAAATCACTGAATTTAAAAAAAAAAAAAAAAAGTAGGCTGTCTAGCAGTTAATATTTTAATGAATAATTCTACAAGGGCTGTAAACATCAACTGCTTCAGCATATTTAACACTGTTTAATGCATATCCTCTAATCCTCCTAACCAGGGAATGGTGCCTTGCATGAAAATAGCAGCGAGAGAGAAGCAAGCCCTTCTTCCAAGCCTTAACAAGGGTGGCTGTGTTTGTGGCACCCCACCAGCCACTGCCTGCCCAGGATCCCACGATACCACGCCAGAGCAGCAGAACAAAAGGCAAAATCACTTCTTTCAAAGCATCTTTTACTTTTAACAGTGCTAGGAGGGGGTGACATGTTCATGTGTGTACACAGACACACAACCCATGAGCTCACGTTGGACTCACATGGCTCAAAGCAGAACAAAAAGAGAGGGATGGAGCTCACGGAGAACACACCAAAGCGAGAAATCAGCTAAAGCCCAGGCTCCTGCACCAGGTGAGCCCCAGATCTACTCCATGGGATGGGAAGGGCGAGGGGAGACTGATCTACAGCTCCAGTGCCGGGAGCTGTGATAAATAATCAAGGCAGCACAAGCCCAGCTTTCCATGCCTCTGCTTGGGGTTTGGTGTCAGCACAGCTCTGTCAGGAGCTGGAATCAGCCCAAATCCCAGCCTCAAGAAACTTCTGGAACTCTGGAACAAATAGAAACAAGAAAAATACATGTTGCCCTCTCGCTGTGGGTCCCAGAGCAGTAATCAGTATATCAGAATATTATAATCAGAATATTAACTGACCCGCATAGGGAAAGAGAAATAAAATTCCTGTTTAGTTGACTTCAAGATTCCAGAGTTTACTCTTTCCCTCCGATTGCTCCTGATAATTACCACACCTCAATTATCTGTGACAATTCTCCTATTTAAGAGAGTATGTTACCTTCCCCATCTGTTGCTCAGCAGGAAGGGACAGAAAAAGAAGAGTTAAGAGAAAAGTAAAACCCAACCAGGTCTCAAATTGGCTCATTGCTTTGTTTATAATTATTATTTATGGTAGAAATATTTCATAGCACCGATCGAAATATTGGCTCGGATATAAATAGATATTTAAAAATAAATAATTCTTCCAAACGCATCCAAATAGAATATTTTTTTCCTCATCACTTTGAAGATGAACTGACTCATCAGAAATTAATGGCTTGGCTTCTAATATTGAGCTAACAAAAACACCTTGAAGTGCTTTAATGCAGTCAGATTGTTCTTCCAGCCTGACTTGACTTCGGCTGCAGGGTCACTTCTTGCAGTCCAACCTCATTTTCTCCCTTATTTAACATTAAATAAGTTGCCACGCACCAACAGAACCACAACTGGTTTTAGAGCCTTAATCTGTTGCAAATCAAAATGAATATGTAGAAGTTTGGTTTTAATCTAGCTCTGCTTACAAGGATTATTTAAAATAAATGCAGTAAATGCTGCCTCACACCACAGGCTTAAAAGGAAACCCCCCAGGATGCTGCACTTGGAGAGCAGCAGGAGCAAAAAATGGGAACAGTGGACATTTTACTCCACATATTTTCCAATTAATCATTATCAAGGTAAGGCTGTCATCCAATCAAGGTGATTCCATGTGATAGATTTGTTAATTATTGTTAATTCCTCCATAAAGGATGCACGGTCTCCAGGATTTCAGGGCACTAACAGATGGCAGTGACTCTGCTGCCAGATGCTATTAACACAGCAACAGCCACTGCTGCCATTATAATTAAATATCTGTCAACATTTCCCTTGATGCCTCCCCTCTGACGAACCCATTTCTGGAGACATGTGAACTTCATTTGAAGTGTTTTGCTTTTCTTCATAAGGCTGCCACAGATGGACTCAGGTAAGCTCCTAACAGTCCTTATCAAATAATATTCCTGATTTATCTCGAGATGACACTTCTCTTCAAAGGAGCCCACAGCACCTTTAAACTGCTGTCTAGACCAGTGCAATTCATCACTAAAGTCACTTAGGGGATATAGTTTATGGTATAAAGCTAATTTTTATACCATGAACTATATCCATAGTTTTCTCTTTATACCATAAACTATTCTTTAAAATTATTGTATTGGAAAAGGAGGAACCAAACGCACCAGTTAGAAATGGACTGGAAGATGAAATGTAGAATTTCAAGATGCCAGCCCAGCAATTTTTAACCTCACTCAGTCATGAGCATTCAGATGGACTCAGGTAAGCTCCTAACAGTCCTTATCAAATAATATTCCTGATCTATATCAAGATGACACTTTTCTTCAAAGGAGCGCACATCAACTTTAAACTGCTGTCTAGACCAGTGCAATTCATCACTAAAGTCACTTAGGGGATACAGTTTATGGTATAAAGCGAATTTTTATATGATAAACTATCTGAATTTAAAACTCTTTATACTATACTCTTTATACTCTTTATACTAAACTATTCTCTAAAATTATTGTATCAGAAAAGGAGGAACCAAATGCACCAGTCAGAAACTGACTGAAAGATGAGATGTAAAATTTCAAGGTGGTAGCCCAGCAATTTTTAACCTCACTCAGTCATGAGCATTCAGATGGACTCAGGTAAGCTCCTAACAGTCCTTATCAAATAATATTCCTGATTTATCTCAAGGTGACACTTCTCTTCAAAGGAGCACACAGCACCTTTAAACTGCTTTCTAGACCTGTGCAATTCATCATTAAAGTCACTCGGGGAAAAATGAAGTCGTTGTTTTCTTTTTAAGTCATAAACTACTCTTTAAAACAATTGTATTGGAAAAGGAGTTAGAAACAGACTGGAAGATGAGATGTAAAATTTCAAGATGCCAGCCCAGCACTTTTTAATCTCACTCAGTCATGAGCACCAGCCCTGGTTAATAAAATCCCACATGGACTGTCTGGATCCATCGGGATGAACAAAGGAGAAGCACTGACCTATGGGATTTGACTCGAGTTTCTCTGCTTTACACGTACATAAGAGATCATTTCTTGCGCTCTCCTTTGGCACAAAGAGAGTCTCTCTTTTTTTCTCTGTCTACCTGGAAGCAAAACCACCTGAAAATGTTATTTAGCGTAACTTTCATAAGGAAGGGGCAAATCAGGCATGGAAAAATCTCAGATTTTTCTCTGTATCTCCATCCTGTGAGTATCTCCATCCCTGGAGATGTCTAAAAAGTGTCTGGACTCGGCCCTGGGCAGGAGGTTCTAGACAGACCAGATGGCTCCCAGAGATCTCCTCCAGCCTTTAATTCTGTGATAAACATAACCAAACCCAACTTTTGAGTAGCTTTGTTGAGTTTTACCCCCAAGCAGCAGTGGGAGAGACTGAAGCCATTCAAGGCAGCAGCAGACACAGTGCCTGGCATTTATTTTGGAAAAAAATGTGATTCTGCAAAGCCAGGCAGCGTCACACAGTGAGTGTGCACTGACACAGGGAGCGTGACCCAGGCTGGGCAGGGGAAAATCCTGTGCTTTCATCAGGGATCCAAAACGTGCTCCAGAGGGCAGATCTCATCCTGAAAGCAGCCACTTAATGGAGCTCCTCCTTCCCAGGGGAATTAGAGGGAAATTCTGCTACAGCAACTCCAGCTCTTGGGATACAATATGGAAGGGAAGGATTCATGAAGCACAAAACAAAACAAAAAAAATCCCAAAACCCAGTAAACAAACAGACAAACAAAAAACCCCCAAAACAAACAAAAAACCCACCCAAAAAACCCACAAAAACCAAACAACCCCCCCCAAAAACAACCCCAAAACAAAAAAGAACACCAAAACAAAAAAAAAACCCAAAAAACCAAACCAAAACAAAAACCAGAACAAAACAAAAAACCCAAAACAAAAAAAACTCAGATAAAAAAGAAGCAAAAAAGAAAAAAACCCCAAAAAACCCAAACCAAACAAAAAAACGAACAAAAACCCAACAAAACAAAAAACCAAAGCAAACCAAACAAAAAAAACCATTAACAAAAAACCGAACCAAACAAAAAAACCAAACCAAACCAAAAAAAAAAAGAAATTTACTCAAAATTGGATACAAACAGGTTAAAAAAAGAGAAATGTATAAATACTGAGCAACTTTCTGCAGCCCACCGGAAAGGCCTCCATTGCTGCAATCTGAGAAATTAGGGAACGCTGCTTGCAGTGTTTATTTACCATAGGGACACACACAGTGCTGCAGTAACTCATTTGTAGCTCTTTTTTAAATGCTTTGAGATGTTAAAATCTACGAAGGGATTATTTTCAGAAGAACATCTAACATGCCCTTAACACTCCACTCAGGCTGAGGAGCTCAAAAATCAGAAAAATCTGGCCGTAAGTGTAAAGTCAGGAGAAAAAAAAGAAATAAAAATAAAGGAAGGAAGGAAAAAGCTCCCTCTGGAGTGAGTTGCAGGACTTCTCCTGCAGTACCTAAATATAATTCACCCTCAGCCCAAGCCAGTGGCCTCTGAGCTTTGATGGAGGACATCACTGAAGAGCAGGGGGAAAAAAAGGGCAATTCCCACCACCGAAGGGCTTCCACAGAGCATATATTTACTAAGCCTAATGGCTACAATTTTCTAAACATCCTCACCAGCTTTTGAACTCCGTCCCAGTCAATATTAGAAAGTCTGCACTAATTATTTACAGTAATTCCAATGAATCCTGACGAGCAGCCAAACACCAGGGTTTTGTGTGAAAGGCAGACAGGGGAGCAGCTGGCCTGACGACAGGAAATGAAGGCAGGTAAACAGATGAAATTACAAATAAGGCACATAAATGATAAATCAGTACTCCTAATAAATCCTGCAGGGAAACTCTTCCTTGCCATCCTGCTCCATTTCAGAGCTCGGAGCTTTTCTCACCCCACGTGTGTGAATCCTCATGGTTCTGTACAGCTCGGGACACTAAGGTCCAGGAAAACCAAATGTGGATTTGTATCTCCAAGTCCCTTTCTGCAGACAGACTGATACACCTCAAGGTGTCCCCTACAGAAAAGCAGAGGTGTGATCGCTGGAAATGCCTCTGTTGTGAAATCTGAGGATTGCACTGCCCTGAAAATCAGGGTTTTCCGGTTCCTTCAGCCTGTGCGGCACTCGGAAAGGTCAGCCAGGATAAGAAAATGAGCACAGCAGAGATAAATAAAGGCAGAACACCTGTCTCCAAAGGTGCATGAAGTTTCAGGTCAAACGGGAAATGGCAGGAGCTCTGCTCATCCATGTAACAGACCCGGAGAACACGGGCAGGAAGCAGAGAAGGGACACAGCTGCAGGACTGCCAGCAGCAAGGCTTTTGCAAAACGAAGATGAGGAACATCCTCTCTGTGAACAACCTGGCAGGAGGTTGAACGCTGTCCCTCACAACTGTATCAGACGACACTAAGCTGGGAGCGTGTGTTGATCTGTTGGAAGGTAGGAGGGCTCTGCAGAGAGACCTGGAACGGTTGGATGGATGGGCAGAGTCCAATAAGTTGGAGTTCAATGAGTCCAAGTGCCGAGTCCTGCATTTTGGCCACAATAACCCTCTGCAACGCTATAGGCTGGGGACAGAGTGGCTGGACAGTGCCCAGGCAGAAAGGGACCTGGGAGTGCTGGTCGACAGCCGACTCAACATGAGCCAGCAGTGTGCCCAGGTGGCCAAAAAGGCCAATGGCATCCTGGCCTGTATCAGAAATAGTGTGGCCAGCAGGTCCAGGGAAGTCATTCTTCCCCTATACTCGGCACTGGTGAGGCCGCACCTTGAGTACTGTGTCCAGTTCTGGGCCCCTCAGTTTAGGAAGGATGTGGAGACGCTTGAACGTGTCCAAAGGAGGGCGACAAGGCTGGTGAGGGGCTTGGAACACAAGCCCTATGAGGAACGTCTGAGGGAACTGGGATTGCTTAGCCTGGAGAAAAGGAGACTCAGAGGTGACCTTATCACTCTCTACAACTTCTTGAAAGGTGGTTGTAGTGAGGTGGGGGTTGGTCTCTTTATCCAGGCAACAACTGACAGAACAAGAGGACACAGTCTTAAGTTGTGCCAAGGAAAATATAAGTTGGATATTAGAAAAAAGTTTTTTACAGAAAGAGTGATAAAATATTGGAATGGTCTACCCAGGGAGGTGGTGGAATCACCATCCCTGGACGTGTTTAAAAGGAGATTGGATGTGGCACTCGGTGCCATGGTTTAGTTTAGTTGAGGGTTGGGACATGGGTTGGACTCAATGATCTTGAAGGTCTCTTCCAACCTGGTGATTCTGTAATTCTGTGATTCTGTATGCCCTAGAAATGCAGGTAGCAAGGTGCCTGGGGGATGGAAAAGAGCTGCTTGCATCAAGAGATCCAAAATACTGCAAATAAAATGCTACGGGCAGAAAGGCGACCTGCTCTCCAGCTCTCATTAATACCCTGCATCTTCAGTGGCTTTGGTACATCAAAGTGGGAGAAACTTTTATCTAGCAAATAAAAAATAGATGGAAGAAAGTTAAAAACTCCATTACTGATGACTTAGAAGACTCGACTGACTCTTGAGGAAACTTGGCAACAAAAGCACAACTAACCTTGCACTTTTGCAGGTATGTCGCTCTTCTGGATTGTAGAGCCACCCTAGATAACAAAACCTGACTCAAAAATTAATTTTCTGCTTATTAAGCCTGCGTCATCAACTATTCCGTCTCTCTCGCTCAACGAGCTTTTACAAAAATACAGTTATTTATAGTAAATGTAGATATTACTCACACTCCCAACTCTTCAGGCGTGTTTCCTGAAGGCACTTTTCCACCAAGTGCAGTAACATGGAAAGAGCTGAGCATGAACCAACAGGGTTGGGTGAAGTCTGTGGAACATTTATGGCCAGGGACAAATGGTGTGAGAGGGAGCCGGGGTGTCACGGTGCTCCTTCTCCACCAAGGCACCTTGCTGGAATGGCAGGAGGGGTTTTGCCACCGCAAGTGTGCAGAGCTTTTGATTGGGATGGTTTTGAAGAGTTTTACACCCTTCAAACACATATTAAGAGAACACAGCTCGAGAAGGAGGTGTTTCAATGGCCGGGCCTACATTTCCAGCAGCTGTAGTGACTCCTTAAGCTGCTTTTCTAAAGCCAGAACTGGCCTTTTCCAGCCTGTTTTTGGAATATGCTCTCCTCTGACCCTTGGAAAAATTATCTCCCTGAGATGTGCCTCCACATGTAACCAAAGCCTCCTGAGACCGTCCTGCGCTGTCAAAACCAACCAAGTTCAATGTTCCCCACGTGCACAGATCCTCCCTCACAGCCCTAATACAATGTTTGGGGTTACATTCTACAATTCATTCTTCAGTGGGAAGGAATTGTTCCCTCTGAGGGTGGGCAGGCCCTGGCACAGGTGCCCAGAGCACCTTCCACCTTGGAAGTGCCCAAGGCCAGGCTGGACAGGGCTTGGAGCAGCCTGGGACAGTGGAAGGTGTCCTTGCCCATGGCAGGGGTGGGATGAGATGAGCTTTAAGATCCCTTCAACCCAAACCAGTCTGTGATTCCATGAAGATACTTTTTCCTCTCTTGTCCGAGCCTGGGACTTACAAAGGATGGAACAAGTGAACACGGAAAGGAAAAGTCCTTCTGGGTTTGCTGCTTATAATTAAGAGGAAAACCAGGACTGAGTAGAAGATGTGGTGCAAATGGAAAGCCATATATAAACAGAGTGAAACAGTAGCGAGAAATTCTGAATGAGGTAACCCTGAGAAGCGAGATGACAGAAAACCAAGAGTGCTACTCAGTAATACAAATACAATCGCAACAGGAAGGGTTTGTGTGCTCCAAACCAGCAAGAATTCCCTATAATAAACTCTCATTCTCCCAGCACTGTCCAAGGCTCTGATTTTGAGATTTTCAGTAATTGCAATTATGTAAATGCCATTGCTGGAACATATTTTCAATGTCTGTATTTTGCTCCTCTCAACGTCTGTTTTATTTGCATTAATTCTCAAATTTGCACCAGGCATAAGATTTAAGACCCAAGAGGATGAAGTAACAGCTCTTGGTACATGGCAAATTTCAGCAAGAGTACATAAAATGTGCATTTCAAAGGACATAATAGTTGGAATATTATTAAATATCACATATGTATGACACACATGAGAAGCATTAGGGCTGCAGGAGAAGCCTTACAGCTGATCAGTCCATTTTGTACCATCTTCTCCTTGTTTTGGTCAGCAATTACTTTTGAACAGCAGAAAGAATAATTATTGTTTCATACAGACTATAGGCCTGCCCACTTACTGAGCTTCCGATCCTCAGCTGTATAAGCATGGATTTTGTCTGGATTCTCCCAAGAGATTTATCTGAGAGGAATACTGGGAATAGAAACCATATAGATCAGAATGAAAGACAATCATAAACAGTTTAAAAATTTTATAAGCCATTTAAATCAGTAATGGAGGCTGGGTTTTAAGTGTTTATCTCCTCTAAGTTTCCTTAGAAGAAGAGCAGATAAATAAGTATAACTCCTAAGTGCTGGCAAAATGAGGCACCAATATATTCCAGTGAGGATGTACAAATATAGCTCTGATGCTCAGAGTGGTGCACATTATAAGATATCCAAACCAATACTGGGAGAAGAACTAGCCTAAAATTCAATTACAGGCCTGGAAATACTCAAGTCCAACATTTAGGGCATTAACGGTTGGATTCAATGATCTCAGAGGTATTTCCCAAACTTAACAATTCTACGACTTTATCAACCTAAGATGACCAATATTTCAGAGTCCCAAAATTATTGTTATGGCTTTTAATATCCAGTCCGATTTTTCATCCTCTCATCTTCTGTATCTCCTCTTCCCAAACCCTCTCCTCATAGTGGGCGAGGACATGGAAAAGACTCAAAATGAGCTCTGCCCTCCTTTTCCCAAAGGCAGCAAATCTTTCCTCCAGGGAAGGGTCAGAGCCAGGCAGGGGTGGATCCGTTGTTCGCCCACAGAATTTCAATGTCTCCTTGATCAGAACATGAAACAGCGTTTGTGAAACCCTACAAGATGAGTCTCCTGAGATCCTCACCTGCTATCAACCATCACGAAAGGAAGATAAATACCACCCAATTGCATCACCCCAGGGCACGTACCCAAACCACTTCAACAGATTTCTGTCTAACCCGTTCTCCAAACTCCTATCTTGCAGGTTTTCCCAACAGCCTGTCTCTCGTTTTGCCACTTCCCTGAAAGTTCAAACGTTTATCCTACTCCCAGCTTTAACCCTTGCCTGATGCCTTCCTGCCTCTCTCAGTAGTCATGGAGGAAAAAATGATTGTCATGCCTTTTAAAGCAACCTCTTCTATATCGGGTGACTCGTTTCCTCCTGTATCTTTTAGGCTAAAAAAAATCAATTCCGTCCATCTTCCATTACAGCTTACGTTTGCTAAACGTCCTATTTTTGTCACTCCCCTCTGGCTCTTCCCCATCTGCCCACATCTTTCCTACCAAGCACGTTTCCAATTTTGGCCACGGTATTTAAAGCCCCTCTGAAGTCAGGACGGATCACATGCATTGCTGTATATATTTTTTTATTCCTGTTTTTAATGCGTTACCTCAAAGGAGTGAGATCTACCCCAGATACAGGGTGCACTTGTAAACTATGCATTTATGCTCAAAAAAACCATGAGGTAAACAAATGCTGAAGGAGAAGTTAGCTGAGCTTAACTTCTCAAAGGCTACAAAACATTGGTGGCACAGTGCTCAAGATCTCTCTCAAGCCAAAAAAGTTGGTGGGGATGGTCTGCCTTCCTGCCTCGATGCCTGGAATATTAAACAAAACAATTTGGTGCTAACAGAAATAGCAGAAAATAAGAAATCCACGTTCCATGACTCACAGTCCATCAGGTCTTCTTAAAATTATCCAGAATCACATGCAACAAGCAAAACAGGTGTTCCTAAATCATTTCAATCTTGCTATCTAATCAAACCTGGCTTCCAAGTCTACAAGCTGATTTGCAGCCATCTGCAGACACCAAGTTTTAACACAAGTTCTATTTTATTCTCGAGTGAGGTGAGTGAAAAGACAGGCACCTCTAAAACTGAACAGGGTTGTCCCATCACAGGAATGTTCAGAAAATGATGCAGTGCCATGTCCCAAACACAAAAGCTCTCTGCCCGACTCAAAAGTGCACTCCAATGCACGGGCATAGACACAGCACTCACAACAAGGAGAAAACCAGAGTTTAGTATGGAAATATGGCCTCATTTTCCACTGCAGTGTTGTACTATTAGCATTCAATTACTTCCCTACACTTAATTAACTCCTTGTTGAATCTTAATGTGATAATGAGAACTTTAATTCTAACCATATACCATGTCAATGCTATGATCCTCACAGCAAAAATAGATTTTATTGAAGTCACCCAAGCCCCATAATCCCTCTGCCTTTTTATAACACTGTGAGCCATATAAAAGCACAGCAGCTGCATCAGGCCAAGAATCTTCCCTGATTGCCACTAAGAACACTAACAAAATCTATTTTGAAATCAAAATCAATTGGCTGTGATTAATGGCTCTCACTTGTTCATCTCTGTGGCAAAGCAAAGAGCAGCAGAGATGGTGATCAAGGCTCTCTGAAGATCCTGAACCTATCTTCAAGCACAGAGCACATTAGATCATTCATTCTGACAGAACTTTCACCTTTTGAACAACCCACAGCAGAGACCTGGGATATGAATCCCTCTCTGGGCCTTTCTCTAACTCACACTCTGGAAACTCTTAAAAGCACACTGGAGACCTAGCAAAACCCAGAATATCAAAACCCAGCAAGGATCACACCTGATCTTCCAGCAGCCCTTCAGCTCCACCAGAAACACCAACAAACAAACTGGAACCATCACACTTGGCACTCAGCAGCCAAATCTGACAATCTGACAAACTCCGAACCTCCCAACCTGAAGAATTGCAAAAGCAGTTTTGAAACAAACTGAGGCATGAAATGTGTGTCAGAATCACATGTTTGCCCCACCAGTGAAAGTGCTCCCACTCCCTGAGTCCTCACGAAGAGCACAGCCTTCCACATTGCTGAGGCTGTAGGATGAGATGGAGCATGTCCCTAACAAATCACGTGCTTAAATTCACGGTGAACAATTGTCCTAAAGTAAACTTCAACCTGGGCACACTTTGCTCCTGGATCTGCAAAGCACCTAAAGACCCATTTCATGTCACAGAGGTGCCTAAAACCCCTTAAAGGGCCCATTCCATGTTACAGAGGTGCCTAAATCCCCTTTAAGGGCCCATTTCATGTCACAGAGGTGCCTAAATCCCCTTTAAGTTCCCATTTCATGTCATGGAGGTGCCTAAATCCCTTTTAAGGGCCCATTTCACGTCACAGAGGTGCCTAAATCCACTTTAAAGGCCCACTTCACGTCATGGAGGTGCCTAAATGCCCTGTAGCTCAATGGTGCACAGGCCCATTCACTGCTCCCCTGGATCACGGCCGGCACAACTCCTGCAGCACGTGCTGAGGACTTATTTTGCAGTTTTTAAACACGAGGAGAGCAGGAATGATCCCAGGCTGGAAGGACTCTGTGTGGCACAGCTGGGCAAGGCCCGCGGGGAAGGAGAGCCGAGGGGAAATGGGTGCAGAACCTGCCCCAGAACGGAGCAGTAGCCGAGCTTTGGGCAGAATTGCTGAAATAACCTTCAGCAGAGAAAGGAAGGGCGAACGGCAGATGGGGAGCACACGACGAGGGCACATTTTATGATGTTTAAACTTCACTTAAACAACAGCGATCATCGGAGTGGAATGAGCAGAAGGAAAAATGTTCCTTTCAGCCAAGGCTCCTGTACTCCTTTCTTCCAAATGAAGAGTCACACACGGCCTAAACTCACAGCGATAAATAAGCAGGTGGTAACACTGCACCGTCCTAATTAAGTTCTAGGATCATTAGAGCCTTTCTGTTCCTATGCACGGGGCTTGCTGCTTTGCTTCAGCCATCCCCGCAGTTCCTGCCACAAACCTGAGCTCCTGTACCCATGGGCTCTCTTCTCCAGCCCTCCCTGGGCTTTCCTGCTGCTCAGCAGCACCGAGGGAGCGATCCGTGCTGCCCCAGCCTGGCATGGCTGTCAGCTCTCTCCTGTCCCCTCACTTCTGAAAGAGCCCATCAAGCAGCTTGGGTGCAGGGAACGCTCAGGATGCTGTCAAGGCTTATCCAGGAAGACAAACGCTTAGATGATTAGGTAGTCTGTGCATAATCCTTGAATTCAGAGTTTAGTTTAAGCCCCAAATTCCTGGGGCTTAAAATCGCTTTCAATTAATACTAATATTAATATTAGGCACGTTGGGCTCCGGGGGAACAGCACAGCCACCACCATGGACACTCAGCACATGCTCGCCTGAACTGACCAGAAACTCTGGCCAACACTAAAAACACAATAGTAACACATACACAGAGTATTTTTCAATATCTAAAGCTATTTCTTTTCCTCTCAGCAGGCCTCTCTCTCATTAAGAGTGCAGCTTCAAGGCCGATTTGGAATCATGGAGTGGTTTGGGTGGGAAGGGACCTTGAAGCTCTTGCCATTGCAGCCCCTCCCATGGGCAGGGACACCTTCCACCATCCCAGGCTGCTCCAAGCCCCATCCAACTCAGCCTTTGACACTCCCTAGGGTGAAGCAGCCACGATTTATGGCCATTTGACTCAGATCTGACACTAAACAAAGAAGACTGCAGAGGACAAACCACAGATATATCAGGAATAAGTCCCTCACCCCAACCATTCCATAAACTGGACTTCCCAAATGAATTAGGAAAGTAAATTTTACAGCATAATGATCTTGCTGAGAGACAAAAAGATCTCTCAAATTGTTGTTTAAAATCCTTTAACACTGAAGTATTGATTTAAACACTGTAGAGTTAGTTACTATTTATCACAAAAACCAGAGTACAGTGAATCATTTCAAGACAAGAAAAATAATATAATAACTCGTAATATGATTTAATTCTACATGCAGTACTCTGCTTCTTGTTATATTTGGTCTCAGCTATCAGCCTACTGTAAAAGTCAGCCAAGAATTCTTCAAGCCCTGCCAGAGCTACAAATACTGGCCAGAAATATTTGTCATATCACGGCTCAGTTTCCAAAAAGTAAGATGCTGGACTTTTGCAGCCAGAAAAATACAAGGTGCAAAGGACAATAAAAAATTTACTTATTTAATATTGTTGGAACGCATCAGATCAAATGAATGCCAGCACTCCTAATCCTGTAGGACTGAAGCATGACAAATACACTTCATTTAGACACTCAGCCCCTGTGAGTCAAGCCAGTCTGGAAGATTCAGCCTCACAACTGCTGGACGTTACTCAATTAGCGTGAGGCAATGATTTCCAGCCCTCAGCAACCGAGGCAGCCTCCCCCTCTGGAGAGCCAGACAGCTTTACCTTGGATTAAACGGATCAATTTTTCCACTGTGTGCACAGAACAGCATCATCAGGCAATTTGAGTTCACTGGCCACAGTATTAATGGACTTTGCTAATTTTTTCAAAGCACTCATAAAAACAAAACAATGGTGTCTTATAATGAGGTGTAACTGCAGCAGCAGCTTCTGCGACACGCGTATCTCCAAGGAAAATATGTTGACACAGACATGCCTTTAAGAAGTTTGGGCTTTTCATTTCCTTCCTGTAGGCTACAATATCTTCAGCCACAGCCGCTCATATTCATTTCAGCAGCCCACCTGCTGCAGTAAGCCCTGCTCCCAGGAGAAGGACACCAGCAGCAATGAGTCTCTCTCAAGGAAACCTCCTTGCTGTGTTATTCAGAACCCAGACACTCACTAACACTAGTCAAGGTAAATTCCCTGTAGAAACCTGACAAATTAGGAAAAAATTAGGAATGCTATTTCTTCGTCTTGGATCAGGAAAAAATTAGGAGCAAACCCAAATTCTTGGCTCAGTCATAGGTGTGCAGATGCCCAGCCTCCAAGTTAGGATAGATGCTCTAAGATCCTGTTTTCACCCACCTTACTGTAAAGCAGCAGCACACCCATCCAACTAGAATATTCACCTATTTAAAGTGAAAAAATGCCCTGAAAACTGTCTCTGATTGGAATCAGGAAAGTTCTTCAGATGAGTTCATATGTAAATATATTGAAGGTACTGACTCTGAAAGAAATGTAGAGCAGGATTTGTGTACCCTTTTAAAGAAGATGAGAAAACCCTTCTCCAAGCCCATTTTGCCATAATACAATGATGTCAAAAGTTCACTACTTACATGTCTGTGCTAATTGATCAGAGTGGCTGAACCTAAGCTTTGACTAATACCAAAGTGCAAAGCTGGCTGGGAAGAAGGTACTTCACACTGGAACATTGTTAAGGTGGAGGAATACATCAAGTAGGATTTCGTCAGTATCTGTCCTGGAGCTGGATTTTCACTAGGGACTGGGATGATGAATAATGATGAATTGGAGACTACAATTGCTTTCCAAAACCACAGAGAGCACCGAGCCAGGAAAAACTCGGCTTTGCAGGATTCAAAGTTATCCTAACAACTTGGAGAGATGTCCTGAAAAAGTCAGGAGATCGTTCCAACACGGAACGAGGCCCAAGCCCTAGGCAGTACACTGGCAGGAATGACCAACAAGATACAGTAATATATTGATATATTAATAATCAAATTACCAATATGGAAGCACTAGCTTACGCAGTAACTCTGCTGGACAGGATCTAGAAGCTTGCTGGACACGAGCCATCAGAATCCTGCTCTTGCAACCAAGCCAGGCCTCGTCCTGATGCATTTAGAAAATGCGATGGCTGCGCAATGCGTGACTTGGCTACAGGCACCGGGAAGGTCTCAAAGAACCACGGCAGCTCCACGTGAAGCGGAGGAAACACTGTGAACTGGAGCTCCTGAGCTCCCGGGTGCCAGCAGGGACACACAGGGCTCTGCTGCTCTCCACACCTACAAACTAGCCCAAGGAGCACAGGGATGCACGGACGGGCCGGTAACGTGGGGATCTGGATGGTGATGTGCTCACTGATGGCACTCCTTCCCTTCTCCATCGATCCCATTCCTAGCCATCAATCCTATTTCAGCTCTCCATCCTTTTCCTAGTCCACTCCCACGACTTTGGTCCTGACAACTTCTTTATTCATGGAAGGCAATGAGCTTGAAGCAAGAGCAGAATAATTATTTGGTATCTCCCACCCCAGTGTTAAGTTCCTCTAAACTCGATTAATCACGAAGAACCGCTGGCAGCTCCCTATTTGCCAGCAAGATACACCAAAGTAATAAGTGATTCCACATTCTGCTTTTGAAGACAAGCTATTAAATTCACACACTGTACGACTTTAATCAAGAATAGTTAATTAAGCTGTTCCCCTGATAGGAATTTTTATCATTCTGCACCAGCCATACATCACATTTCGAGGACTCAGACTGGGACCATGATGCATGTTTGCAATCTGTCTTTCCAAATTAATCTGTCACCACTTGTAAACTCAAAGTGGATCCAATACATTTCGTCTCAAAGGTAACTAGGCCAAGTTTGGGGACTCTTGAGGACTGGAGGGCGAGTGATGCCGGAGCACCACTTCCCAAAAGGTGTTTTGTTCCCAAAAGGGTTTCAGTGAATTACAAATCACCCACCATGACACAAACACTCTGTTAATATTTCAGTATGTTTGCCTCGTTTTATTTCCTTAAGTGAACTCGGCTTCATGCTCTATGCCACCATCATAAAATCAATTTAATAACTTATATTCTCACAGTAATCATCAGCATCCATAATGCAGGAGTCGTAAGTGCAGGCCATAAAGTGAGGGCGATCTGGAGTGTCAGGTTGTTAAAAACATTAACCTATGATATGAATTTCCATCTAAATTTATTACAAGCAAAACCCCCCAATGATTTTCTGTTCCCAGAGCTTAAGGACAGACTAATGCAATGTTTTTCTAGAAAAATACTTCCAACACCGCAGCCAAGGAGCCAGATTTGGATCTCTTCTCTTTTAAAGTACTCACAGAAGTAGGATAGCAAAAAAAAAAATGACATCACTATTTGGCTATGTGACTTAATCATAAGAAAATAGGTTTATGAAGTAAAAAAAGTGAACAAAATGAGAATTTGGACAAGTTTTTCAAACATTAACTGGGAATACTCTGTTTTCATGCTGTGAGAATCTGCTGGAATTTACCCCCAGGAAAATAAGGAACACACAGAGGACATGTCATCCCGACTAGCCTTTTGTGAATGTACGCCATCAAGTCAAGCCAAGCCTTCCATAATCCCATCCAACCATTTTAATTCGGGTTTTCTAAAAGGCAAACTGAAGAGGTTGATGTGAACTGGCTCTTTTCACACCTCTCAATTTTACAGACTTTTTAAAGGCAATACAACCAAAGGAGGTGATTTATCATGAGACCACTGGATCCCCAGCTCCCTCAAGAACCCACTGAGCTGACTCTGGCAGAGCCCCTGTCTAAAGAGACAAAAGGAGAATTTTAGGGCACTTACATCACTTATTTTTTAATGAAGATAGAAAAAACAACTACAGTTTGTTTATTTAAGTGAGAAATCAAGTAGAGCCAGAAGAACAGCTTCCAAAACCCAACTAGGCCCACAAGGAATATGCAAGTCCACTCGACGATCCCTTCAATCGGCTCTTGGCGCTTGGGCCTTTTATGTGTTTTTCCCATTTAACAGATTTGTTTAGATAAACTCACAAATATGAGTATTTACATAGCATGACAGAATGGTGCATTTAGAGATTTTAAGTAGAGGAACATTCTTTCATGCTCATTGTAAAATGAAAGCATGCCAAACTTTAACTAAAGAAACATGTTCTAACACTGAGAAACTTTTATAATTAATCCTCGCCTTAGATCATCTCAGAGAGAGTTATGAGTCTAATTACCGTCAGTTGAGAAATTGCTCATGTTTCTGAAATGGCTGAAAGCAGACCCTGGGTAACAGACAATCTGAATCCCTTCCATCCCATGACCAATTTACGGCTAAGCCCTGACTCACTGCATTAAGTCCGAAAATATTTCTCGGCATTAGCCGACAGCTCATTGTGGGAGGAACAACGGCCACGGGCGCGGGGGGAAAAATCCCCTCCGAACTCCTCTGCTTTACAGGAGGGATGAAGATAATGTATTGCTAAAAGAGGAGTTTTTTGATGTTGTTTTTGCTTCTTAGAGAGCACCAGGGCTATTCTTAGAGGAGTTCTGTAGTGTGCAGGTTGTGGCGAGCGAAGGCTTGGCCGGTGGCCAGCCCCGAGGCTGAGCGATGCCTTCAGCTCGGGAAGAGATTTCTGCTCGCTTTTTAATGAAGAAAAGGCAAAGAGGATGCACAGAGCTCCACACACAACCAGCTAAGAACGAGCTGTACTCTGGAAAGATGTGCCACCGTCTCCTCGCATCTGCCGTCACCCAAGCCCTGTTTCAGCGCTGAATGTTTTCCCCAGGAAGGAAATGAGTGTAAACACTTCAGAGGCAGCGTTCCCATACGGATGTTAATCCTTGGAAAAGCTGGGCAGGACACAGTGACTTAGAGCGCCAGGAGATCTCCAGAAGCAACAAATCCCACAAATATACAAGCTGCTAAACTCATGCATCCAGCCAAGCCCTTACGACAAAAATAAGGCACGTTTTGACCTTGACTCACTCTTAGACACTACGAAGCAACTTGAGCTGGTGATTTCAGAGCCCCACCACTCACCTGGAAAGGCTGATATTTCCTGTGCCTAGCTCACGTGATTATTTGGCTAAGGGAATGTGCTCTCCAAGTCTGCAAAGTTGCTGATGCCAGAGAAGTTGCTGACACCGCATCCCTGGAAGTGTCCAAGGCCAGGTTGGACATTGGGGCTTGGAGCAGCCTGGGACAGTGGAAGGTGTCCCTGCCCATGGCAGGGGGTGGAACTAAACAACCTTTAAGGTCCCTTCCAAGCCAAAGCATGAGTCCATGATACTATGAAAAGAAAAGGGTGATCCAGCAGATCTGCAGCATTTCACTGGCAGAAGGGCCACAGTGCCAGCGTCTTCCCAAACAAATCACCCTCGGGGCTCCACCACAGCCAAACCCATCCCTCCTCTCTCTCTCACAGCAGCTTTGCTCCTTCAAGTGGGTAAAGGTAAGGAGAAAACCAAGGGAAAAGGGCAGCCTGATGGCACTCCCTCGCACTCCCATCCAAACTGTCCCTCCACACCAGAAAGCCCAACAGCCAAATATCCACAGAATCACAGAGTTTGGGTAGGACATCCAAATATCCACAGAATCACGGAGTTTGGGTAGGAAGGGACCTTAAAATCCATCTCACTGCACCCCTACCATGGGCAGGGTCACCTTCCACTGTCCCAGGCTGCTCCAAGCCCCATCCAACCCCTCCCTTGGACACTGCCAGGGATCCAGGCGCAGTCACAGCTGCTCTGGGCAATCTGTGCCAGGGAAGGATTTCCTAGTACCCAATCCAACCCTGCCCTCTGGCAGTTTAAGGCCACTCCCCCTCAGTTCTGTCCCTCCAGACCCTTGTCCCAGGTCCCTCTCTCTTGCAGGCCCATACTGGGGAAGAGGACAGCACAACACCCCTCTGCAGTATAACTTTCCCCTCACAAGGTTGTGCCTTTTTTTAAACACCCTGGGCTTTGGAAACTTCCCCCCAGGTCACTCTCCTGGAATTACAAGGATTTTGGAATAAAAGAACTAGTTTGGATGAAATTTTGGGAAGAATTGGTAATATGTGAGCCCATTCTTGCTGTGTTTGCAGGCAGAGCATCTGCTTCTGATTCCCAACATTTGCCTTCAGGTGCTGCTGCAATACAAACTACATTTAAATATATATACATACACACACAATTATAATATGATTCCTTTATTAAGAAGCACTGGGTTTGTGTTCCCATGCAGAGATTATCTGTTGGCTCGAATATTTTTTTTAAAGCTGCCTGTCTTTGATGGTATCCCATGGAAAGATTCCATATTAGATAGAGCAGCACATGGTCTGCACAGACCAAGTGTGGGAGATGAAAGAGGAGCACTGAGAGCTCTGTTTGAGCTCTAACACTGCTTCTTCCAGGAGCAAGGAACAAACAATTGAAAACAAAAAAAAAAAAGGTTTTCTTCCCAGGAGAACAAACACAAATCTGTATATTAGCTTAGGTCAGTATTACTTTGGTATCTGTATAAACCACTGCTTTCCATTAGAAATTACTCGTGAATTATTCAGGAGATTTTGTAACATACCTACATGTAATTCCAAACTCCGTACACACAAGAGTCTGAATTATCTGCTCAGCGTTTTCAGAATATCGAAGTACTTGCTTTTACTGGCACAAACTTATTTCCACAGGGTTTTTTTTTTCTGTCCCTGACTTTTTCTTACTTAGAAAAATCTTGAACTCTTGAAGGTTATAATCTTACATTGTTTCCCCTTCTCCCAGTCCAATTTCTTACTCTTCTTTCCACCAGCTGAAACGCAGAAATCCCTTCCAACACACATTTGAGTCTCCCAGCTGCCTGCAGAGCAGCTGGTCTTGGCTATCCACGAAATCAAAGGGAAACAACCCAAATCAAAAAGCTCAATTACAGTGAAAACCAGAGGAGGTTGAGCCCCTTCCAGCCGTGGCGCAGGAATATGCAGTGCAGATGGATGGATGCACTCACTGTTTTATCCTTGGAGGTGGCTGAAGCACTTCCAGCTCAGCTGGAGGCAGCCCAGCTCCTTTTTCGTGCAGGAGGCTGTGCAGGGCACACCAGGAATGCTCTGTCCTCCATGCACGTTCAGAGGTTCTGCTGACCCTGCTTTAATCCCCCAGCTCTTGGCTCCCTGAGGGTCATCCTCAGCACCCCAGAGCCCCCGGCAGGGTGGGGTGAGGGTGCTGTGCCCTCCTCAGCGCTCCCAGGACACAGCAAGAGCATCCCGAGGTCACGCCAGGTCCTCCAGAGACCTGCACTTGCCAATCCTGTCACCCTGAGCACGCTGCAATTAAGGCTAAAGAGCTCAAGAACCCTTAATGCAGCTAATGAGCTTCCCCAGCAGCCGGCTCCAGCTCTCTTTCCCTTTCTCTGCAGAAGACACCATTAAATCAAGAACTCTCCTGCCCACGTGTGCCCTCACACCCCGAAAACCCTGAGCCTGGGCAGCCCAGCTCCTGCATTTCCCTGAAAGAACTAAAAAGGTAAAAAGTCCACTTCAAAATGCTCACCACGGTTTCAAATAATTTTGAGCGAAACACCATTTTCTCCACGGCAAATGTGAAACATTTCCCACCTGTGCCCCACAACCAAAATATGGAGCAAGCAAACACAAAATTCTGGCTGCAGCAGTGGGAATGTTCCTGCTCAAGGATGATGTGAGCACAAAATTGCCTAACGGGGAAACCTAAGCAGTGACTATTGAAACAGGAAAGTAACATTTCATGCTCATTCAGTACAGCAGACATTGTCTACCTGAAGGTTAGTTAAACAACCAGTGCCCTCTGCTATGACTTTTATTCCTGGGAGTACTCCTCACCCTTGGATCTTCTAGTGTATGTTGCCTGTAAAGGTATTTTTTAACATACCTTACTAAATAACCAGGATGAACGGGGAAAAAAAGCCATGCTAAAAATAATTTAGGTGATGAAGAAAGCCTCATGTGGATGGGATTGTGGAAAAAAATGGCTTTTTTTTGTGTAAAAAAAGGAGACAAAATCCAAGCATTTCAAAACAATAATGGTGAAAAGTGGACTGGGAGCTTCTGATTTTCTAATCCCAGAACAGAGGAGCAAAAGGGCTTTTAAAAGAATAGTGGCATACTCAAAGGTGAAAATGTACATTTGAAAAAATAAGTTAGAAAACCGTTTTTCAAACAATGACAACTCTGGACTATGCAAGATGCTGCTATCACATGCTGTTCATGGCAAGAAGAGGAGTTCAGGGCTGCAGAGACCCCTCCCGGTCTTTTCTCACCTCTCCTTGTGGTGCTTCCGCTCTTTTTTCCCTTTCCCGTCACATTTTTCACTTCCTCCTGTACCGCTCCAACCTCTTCCTGGGATGGCCACTTAATTCCCACTAACACACATTCCTCTTTGGGCTCTGGACTGCTTTAAGGTCCTTCCAACCCAAGTCTTCTGGGGTTTTCTGATTAAATCTCCCCAAACTGGGTGCTGGAGATCTTCACATTGTTCATTTGACCGGCTTCAAGTTCACCTCCTTTAACTGGTCTTCGAAGACATCAGTTAGGAAAGTTTGCAAAAAAAAAACCACTTTCTACTGAAAAAAACCCCTGCAGTATAAACAAGTTCCAGACAAAACACACTGACTGTACAAAGGATCTGCCTGAAACCAGCCCTGAAAGTCACACCCCTCCGAGGGCTTCGCCTCAGCTTCAATACACCAAACTTAGTAAATTCACTGAATCACAAAGGCTAGAAAATCCCTCTGAGATCATCAGTCCAAGCATTGAGCCAGCACTGCCAAAGCCACCACTAAAGCACCTCCCCAAGCACCACAACTGCATTGGTTTGGGGTCTAAAAGAGCACATCCCCTCCCTTTTTGCAGGTGCAATACTGTATTCAGACCAAAACGGAGAGATCCCAAAGGCTGCATGGTTAAACATCTCATGAAGTACCTATGGATGAGTTTGTTGTTATCTCCATGCACTTCAACAGTGTGAAATTAGCACCCCACCAGGTAAGGAAATCCTGGGCCCTACATTTCCTCCACAACCACCTCGACTGAAGGAGTCCCTGAAAAGAAAGCACGAGCAGACCCACACAGTATCTATAATGAAATGTGAATTGTGAAAGGCTGACTTTGCCACCATCACAAGGAGGTCAGGAGATCACAGCTCAGCAGTGCTCAGGGGTACTCTACACTGAGACTCTCAGGCCGTAGCAGCTGCCTGCATTTACAGCTCTAGTCTCTAGCAGTGACTTCTGATGATTTTAGGGATTTCTGGGTGTTCCATTCTGCCTGCATCTTGCCTCATCCTCAGTTCCCAAACAACAGAGTTAATAATTAACACCTACTAGGCAACTGCTGAATAGCAAGTACCAAAACAGAGGATACAGAGAGCTTCTCTTGCTGACAGCTTGCAAAATCCTACAGCTCATCTTTCTTCAAGCTTCAGTTCTGCAAGCATGGAGATGCTCTCAAGTTCTTAAAAAAAAATTTAAAAAAAAAGAATCTGAAGGTTCTCAGTCCTCCAGTCATAGAAGAAACTCCTAAATCAAGAACTTGCCACCTTGCCATGACTGCTGACTCCTCTGTTTCACCAACAGCTCTGCGTCCATCCTCCTCAACATCAGCTTTCCCAGACAGGAGAAAAAAAATCCCAAGCAGAAACTCACTTGTTAAAATGATAGAGGCATGGAAACAACACAACCTGTATGGAAAATGCTTCCACAAGTGACAGTGGGAATGGCTCTGCAGGTTTTGGAACAATCCCTTCTATCAACGATGTGGGCTGGTGCTAAAACATGTTCCTGAGAGCTGCCCAGGGCTCCTGCCTATCACTGCTAAATGACTGCAATTACATTTTGCTTCTGGACACTGTTATTTTAATATGCTTTGAAAGAAATATAATTATGTATTTTTAAAGCTTTCTACTTTAAAATCACATTCATCAAGAGCCTAAAAATTGTATTATTCTACGTCTCCATAGGGCACAGTGCAGATTTACTCAACAAAGGGGGAAGAAGGAAACAATGTCTGGTCTGGAAAAATGCACCTGGAGCACAACAATTTTTATATGATTTTCTGACTTGCTAAAAATATTTATTAATAGTACTCACTTATCTTCTAAATTTTCAAAATTAAATACTGGAAGAAAAATGAATACTTCGTCACCAGAACCATTTTAATGGAATCCAGAGAAAAAGGAATATTAATACCCAGTGCAATCATTTACTTTGATGTCTATATAATATGCAGTGACCCGTAAGTGGAATGAGCTAAAACTGTCATAAATTCATTATGAGAAACCATTCTTTGAAGAATATCAATGCAAATTTGAAATTAAATGGGCAATATGGAAATGAGCTAATTGCACGGTGTTTAAAATAACTGGCGCCAGTAACAATGTCCTTTCTGTGCACTTCCCTTTCAGCTGCAAAAAACACTGGAAAGGCTGGGTTATGAAAATTGAAATGCTGTAATTACTTAGTACTGATAGTGATAGGGCAGCATTCATATAGGATCTCAGACTTTGGGGGAAAAAAATCCAAAGGATGATTCTGTAATTCTCATTTCTCTGAGAAAGGGAACTTGGGATGGCATGCAGAATACAATGTGCCAACCCAGGCCCTGTCAAGGAAGACTGGAGGAAAATACTATATATCCCCAGGGGATTTTCTAGGTATCATCTTAAAAAAGCACAATTCCTCTTAGTATCCTACAAAGGTTTGGATTGGAAGGGACCTTAAAGCCCATGCAGTGCCACTCCTGCCATGGGCAGGGACACCTTCCACTGTCCCAGGCTGCTCCAAGTCCTGTCCAGCCTGGCCTTGGACACTTCCAGGGATCCAGGGGCACCAGGAATGCAGAACTAGAAAGGTATTTTCCCCATGGATTCAGAATGCATCTTCCCCAAGTAGGGCCAGCCCTGCTCTGCCCTGTGTGTCCCAGCGCAGGGAGCCCCACCTTTGCCCCCGCAGGTGCCCGGGACAGGGGTGCCCAGCCCAGCCCCCTCCTTTATCCCAGCATGAACCCTGCCACCTCGGGCAGAGGAGCATGGTGCTACACCCCTCCCTCCCTCCCTCACCTGCTCACTTCTGAATTTTAATCCCTGGCTCCTCTCTACTCGCTGATTCTGTAGCTGCGTTTTTGTAGCGGCGGCTTTTGGATGTGGTTCGTTTCTCCAAGCGGAGGGAGGAGGGTCCAGATGTGGAGCTGTGGGAACCTGTGGGACCTGTTCCCACAGAGCTGCCGCGGGCCCTGGGGTTTGGCTGACACAGCAGCTGGGCAAAGTGGATGCCTGGCCCTGTGGGAAAGCGTGTGGGGGAGCAGGCTGGCTGTGGAGCCCTCCATTCCCTGCTCTCACAGCTCCCAGCAGCACAGGAAGCTCTGCACATCATCCCACCTCCTGCTGCTGCTCACTCTGGCCTTTTAT
>VZRL01003444.1:610963-677450 GCA_013397895.1 Origma solitaria | reverse complement strand
TATACCCCATGAACTACAGTAAAAGGGCATCTCAACTTCTCCTTCCCCTCCTGCAATGACCCAAGCTTGTATTTTGCTGTGTGTATTTGTGGGTTTCTCCCTGCCCATATTCAACAGAAGAACCAACAACATCTCCAAGTATTTCACTAAGCTGAGGCTTTGTGTCTTTTATATATATATATATATATATGTATGTTACATCTGTATGCACTGGTATTCCATACCTAAAGAGGCTCCAAGAGAGTTGGAGAGGGACTTTGGACAAGAGCCTGGAGTGACAGGACAAGGGGGAATGGCTTCAGACTCACAGACGGCAGGGCTAGATGGGATATTGAGCAGAAATTCCTCCCTGTGAGGGTGGGCAGGCCCTGGCACAGGTGCCCAGAGAAGCTGTGGCTGCCCCTGGATCCCTGGCAGTGTCCAAGGCCAGGCTGGACATTGGGGCTTGGAGCAGCCTGGGACAGTGGAAGGTGTCCCTGCCCCACCATGAGGTGGCACTGGGTGGGCTTTAGGGTCCCTTCCATCCCAAACCATTCTGTGATTCTATGATCTGAAAGCAGAAGGGAAAACAGGGGAGCAAGAGGCAGAGAAATCAATGGCCTCTCCTCTCTATACAGAAAATCTCCATATATCCATCCTTTACAGTGGATAATGAACCAAGAGGATGAAGCTTTCCCAACACTTGTGCTGAAGCTGACACTGCGCTGGTGGAACAGCAATGTCACCTACAGCAAGGAGAGCAAACGAGAGGCCAACACAGGATATAACACACACAAACTCTTCAGGACTGACAAAACCCAGGAAAACCTCTTCTAAGGGTTTGAAGGCTCTCCAGCATTTCTGGTTACCATCCTCTTAGAAGCAGAGCATGAGCAAGTTCTATCCTGAAATTTTGTGTTCTGAAACACTGCCATGGCACAATGGTTTAAAATAAATAATTAGGACAACTGGAGCCTGGAATCTTCCCACTGGAATTAATATGTGCAAACTTCATTCTTTACAAAGCTCTTCACCAATGTACTGCACTGGTGCTGAGATAAATGTACATTTACACATTTAAAACACTGCAATTCAAAGCTTACCTGGCAATAATAAGCAGCACTGGCTTTAAGTATTTTAAAGTATCAAATTAATTACAGCCCCATGCTTAAATTTGCCCTTGTGGTATTCTACATCTGTTGAAAGGAAAACACCACAAATACCCCCAATAAACTTAGTGGTGGCTACTCTATTTCTTTTAGCTGGCTTATTTCTTTTTTATTTAGTTTTTTTAGCACCTAGATTGGGCAGGTTGGTAAGAGAATTAAAACGTATTTTCCTAAATCAGTGTGGAACTCAGACATATACCAATCTTTCCACTTCACATCAAAAATATTTATGATTGATATATCTATAACATGCATTTTACATCTTGTGTTTATACTATATATTTAAACAGGGAAGTTCCCTTTCACATATTACATTTTATGCAGTTATTAAGGTGTTTCATTCTGCATTTTCTGCCAGGCTTTTAATTTCACACACTTCATCTATCAGATATTACTGTCTACTTTAAACATATCACTGCCGAAAATGATAACTGGTGTTGAATACAGAGCCACGGAGGCGGGGGGGGTTGCAAATCCAAGTAATGTGGAGCTGGGTGATAAATGGAGAACAGCAGCTGGGCTGAGAAGCTCAAGAGAGACAAAAATTACATTTGCAGGTAAGTGGAGTGGAAATTTGTGGAAATTGGGTAAAACAAAAAGCAAAACATTGTTATTAAAGGTGGAGTGAGAGATAGCAAGAGCAACAGAGAGGCAATTTTCTCCCAGCTCCAGCAGGAATTCATCTCAAGCTCTAACACGCAATTTCACTATAGAGCTTCAGGACGAAACGCAGGATTATATCTAATTGTTTTGGGGGTTTGGATAACAAAGCATAAAAATCCCAGTAAGTGGCCTTTTGTGCCAGTGCAGCCCAGAAAAGGATGACTAAAAGTTATAAAAACATCCAAAACCTGAACTGCAACAAATATCAAGATAACCACCCAACACAAAAGAAATGCAGCTTTAGGGATTTGGTATTTTCAGGGATACCTGTACTATGACAGCCCAGTTCAGAGGAAAACTGATCCAGCTCCTGAAGTCTGCCAAAGCAATGCTAAGCTGCAGGAATACCACACACCTTCTCAGTTTACCTTTTCTGGCAGCAATATTTTACAGTGGAAAGCCAGGAGTGCTGTGAGAGTATGGAAATGAAGACAATTAGATTTGCCCTATTATGAATATTAAAAAGGCTGTTATGCAATTGTACTCTGTATATTTAACATGATGCTGCAGAGCTAAACATTCCTTTCCAAACAATAAGTTTACAGATCTTTACTAATGTATTATTTATTCCGGTCATACCTGCTTGTAAAATATTAATACTGCCTGAGTTTCGGCATTTTAGCTTTCCAAAGTGACAAATCCACGTGTTTAGCCACCATTACCTTTGGCTAATACTTAGGGCCAAAAAAATCACAACAAGATCTGCAGAGTGGCAAACTCAATGTTGGCAAAACTCCCTTTGTTTTGGAGAAGGCTTTTCATAAAACCCTTTAACAACCCAAGAAGATGGGGAAATGCAGGAGAGGTTTTGTAGAGCTGCTGTGGAGCCATGGGGAGCTGAGGTTCAGTTTTAACACACAGGGGAGTTCAGGACCACACGTGGCACACTGGCACCAAGCTGGGCACGGAGACAGAGCCCAGGATCCAAATAAACCATGCCAGCCAGCCCTTCTGAACTCACAAATGCCCATCCCAGCTGCTCATTCACCTCTGGGAATTACAACACACACATGACCTTCTATGCACCATTTCATGTGAAAATTAGCACAGCTTCCATGTTTTCTCTCGTTTATATATACATATGTATATGCACAAACTAGCACTCATGATTTAAATAATATATAATATGTAGCACGTATTACTTCTTTCTTTAATCTATCTGCTAGTTCTTCACTGATCTGACTCCAAACACCCCTGGTTGAGCTGAGCAGCCACCAAAGCATGTGCTGCAGTGCCACCATCCAGTGTAGCCCAGCTCTCCAGCCCCTAATCCTCCTCCATCCCATTCCCATCCTGCAGGCTGCAAGGATGTGGGACTGTCAGCTCCAGTGCAACAGCTCTGGCTTCATTTTGAGGGTGGAGATGCTCAGGAAGGTGTCAGAGGTAGCAGGAATGAAACCAGGAACAGAGAGCTGCCAGTGGCAGGTGGAGAACTGGAGAAACAACCTGACTGAAGAAGTGAATCAGGCCTATGGATACAAAAGAATGGCAGGAAAACAAGCTTAGTTTATCTTTTCTTATTTTCTTTTTTTCCCCCTTGTCAAAAACCTACATTTTAATCCAAGACAGCCTTTGATTCTGCCAGAAAATGTCTTCCCATGGAGCATCTTGTGTTTCCCCTGGCAGACAGCCCCAGCACATCCATTCCCATTGGCACTGTGTCTCAGGAGCATTTCTGCTTCACAGTGCCAGACCTGCTCAAGTTTGGAGCGCTGCTGGAGCCTCAGGATGAAGCTGAGAAGGTGCTGATTCACTGACAGAGCCTCATCTCTCCCACAGATACCCACATTTGTAGCAGCCCTTCTCTGGGACTCTGACCACAGCGGCCTGGTGTGAAATGACAGTTTCCCTGGTGACTGCCATGTCATCCCATCCTCTTTATCTGCTTGTGTGACCTTCTTTCCCCGACTCAGAAACACTGCAGCACCAAAGGCAGAGACGGCAGCACATCAAAGAGCCTAAGTTACAAGGGAAGTGGGTTTATTTTCACTTGAGCTGAGATCTTTGGGTTTTTTTAAGCAAGACTTCAAAACACCTTAAAAAAGTAACAGAGATGATAAGGGGATGGAGAAATTCAATGGCATCTGAATAACATAATTCAAGCACCAGGATCAGGGGATAAGATAACCCACCCAGAGCAGTTCCCAGACACCGAGGTTACACAACCCATCTGGGCTCTGTTCCTGAAGGGAATGGGAATTTGCAGCCCTGGGACAATAAAGAAATGTGGGATTAAGGAACAAGAGAGGAGGAAAAAGGGCTGGTGGATTCTCCCACTGCCTTTTCTTGTTCCTAAAATTTCAGTTGCCTGGAAATGGCTGATGAGAAGACGGGATTATGTAAGCGCTTGCCAACTTCTCACATGTTAAGGAAATTAAAGCCTGAGTGATGGGTAGCTTAACCCATCCTCTAAGCACTGAACTAAAACATGTTTACTGAGGACAACTCGAACAGTGAAACCCCTTTAACAAATCCAGGAGTGACGAGGACTTGACAATTCCCAGGATTAAGAAACTGCATATATTACAGACAAGGTAATCTCCTTATAGTGAGATGAGGAAGAGGAAAATAAAGCCTTTTTGGTGCACAAGACAGTTTTTGTTTTAAAGCATATCCATCCTGTCTGGCTGAAGACTTTCCTGTGTTATTGTCTTTAATTTTTTCTCCTGGTAAACATGACAGAGAAGAGCTACACCAGCCCTCCAAATCCATACTGTTACATTTTCCAACAAACCCACTGCTCCCACCAAACACGACCCACCAATAATAAAATAAGCACTGTGCTCTTCCTAGATTTAATCAGGTGAACACTTGGGTGCTGCAAGACAGCAGGCACCAATCAAAGTGTAAAATATCTCTTTGGAACAGAACTTCAGTGACAGTGTCACCCCAACAGACCTGAGCTTTCCTGAGCTTCTCCTTGCTGTCATTCCAGTGACATGGCACCTTCTGCAAATACTCTCGTTGAACTACAGCTGAAGGGCAGTTTAAAATCTAACAGAGAATCACAGAGTATCCAGAGTTGGAAGGGACACACAGGGAACACCGACTCCAACTCCTGGCCCTGCACAGGACACCCCAACAATCTCTTAAACACCTCTAAAAATCCCCCTAATTCCTGCTCCAAGCTGAAGCTGCACCACCCACTGGAGCATCAGCAATGCAAAATTGCAGGTGGCAAGCACCTTATCTGGAGGCTGAAGAAGAAATCGTGTTCCTGCTGCTGAGCCACAGGACAGGACAACAAAACAATCTCCATTTGCTACAGGAATGCACCTGGAGTTGTGTAATATAAGTAGGAGTGTCTAGAAGAGGGAATATAAAGTAGCCAGTCTGCTGGAGCTCTCATCTTCATGAAAATTAAAAAATCCCAAACAGGGGCCTTTTCTACAGCTGCCCAATGGTGGCAGAAGGCAAATCCTCAGCTGGTGATAATGGTTATGGCTCCATTGGAATCTGCTGCTGATGTTTCCCCTCGGGACCTGCTGATGGAGTGGGGAAAACCCAACCATCCTATGTGAAAAAAGCTGCAATAAATGGGTGGAACCAGATGTGAAAACCTGCACCCAGCTATGAGGATTGTGGGATGTCTTTGAAAACTTCAACTGGGCAAAGCCCCAGGCAGCCAATAACAAAACCTACACTTCTTCAGCTTTAGAAGAGAAGAAATGACTTCTCAGAAATGCCAGAAGTGACTCAACCGTGATTTTTAAGCTGCTTCAACAGCATCTTAGTTATTTCAAGTAGTCTTAAGAGTTTACCTGTGATTGCCTTCCCTTAAGTGGAACTACGAGCTGCCAAAGTGCTCAAATCGGGGCAAAAGAAACACACATAATGATTTTTGTGACTGCTGTGTTATGAATATATTGGGTTTTTTTCTATTCCAAACTGCCTTCCCTGTGAATTTTGAAATACAGAAAACCAGCAAGTGTAGAGCAAATAATATCTACATAAGTAGGTCATTTTGTTAATGGCAGGGAAGTGCTGTTTCACTCCAGCTCGTTTGTAACACAGACACACACATTTCCAAATAAAGTGTATTTGTGGATCTGCAAGGGAGGGGAGCGACTATAATCGTGGAGGCACTCACTCCAAGATCAAGTAGAGCCTAATTCAGAAAGACAGGCAGGAAAAAGTCGTATTTTGCACCTTCCATGAGAGCTTTGCAGGGAGTTGTGACATTTTGGAGAAAATCCTCTCGCCGCATGTAAGCCGGAGCTGGAGGGTGCTGCATATTCCGTTACAAAAGCAGAGTTAGTTCATTAGAGAAGTGATTAAGTTCAATCCTTACCAAGTTTTCTTGGTTCCTGGCTGCTATTTTCTGATCATCTTCTCCCCCATTTTTCATGTATTTGACCTCTTCCACTGGTTTGATCCTATACTCATCTGAGCACCAAAGAAAAAAAAAAAAAAAGAAAAAAAAATTGAACCAGTGTAGTTCAGCAGCTGGGATAAAAACCAAACTAAAACCAAAACAGCTGGCTAGAACAGACCCTAGTTAAGCAAAGCAACTAAAAATTACATGTATATCTTTTCAAAGGCTTAAATACGACTAACACAAAGGAAGTTTCTCCTGCCTGAAGCTTCACTAAGAATTTCAGTAGCTCTCTGGTGTGGCACAGCTGTGGCAGCAGGAAACAGGGATGGCTGGTGTGTGCTCTCTCCCAAATCCCTAGTTCAGTATGTTCAATACCAACAAGTTCTGTGCTCCTGCACCCTCCCTGCGTTTTCATTCTCCGTGGGCCAACAAGCCATGCCCAGTGGTTACTCCAGATGTGCTCATGGGTGTTCCTCGCACAGCAAAGCTGATGGAGGCCACTGAAAACTTCAGTTAAAAGCTGGAAAAAAGCCCACCCACACCATTAACCACTTTGCTTCTTTTTTTAATTTTGTTTTTCCTAATGACACAATGCACAGTCATAGAGTGTTTTCTGGAGAAAAGGCCCCATGCTGCCCATCTTGCCTCTTCCCACTTCCCCCCATAATGACCATTTTTCCTGCACATGAATGTTACCCAGATAGAAATTCAACCTGAAATAAGTAAGAAAAGTAAGATTCTTGGTTTGTCCTTAATATTTATCAGCTCTTCCAATAGAATTCCCAGCTCTGATGCCAGTATGGGAATATTATCTTACAAGTGCTATTCCACAGTAAAGCCAAAGCTCCAATAAAGGGATTTTTCCCCTTGGTAGGACAAGATGGGACTTCAGAAAAAATTCTTCTTCCCTGCAGCCTGTGAATCCAGTTCTTGCAGTACCAACACTGCCTTTGCCCATTGCTTTTTGCTCTGGCTATCTTTGCAGCATGAGAATCTATTGGGAAAAACACCCAGAGTTGTGCATCCACCCTCCTCCAGCCAGGATAAACAACGCAGAAGAGAAACTTTATCCCACAAAAGAGGAAAATATTAATACAAAGTGAAATGAGACACAGTACACTGGGAATAAAGGGCAAAACCTTGACAAATTAGAAGGCACTGCACAAACTCTCCTCTCTTTCTTTGGGTTTTCAAGCAATTTCTCTCACTTTCTAAGGGAAAAACAGAGCACAAATAGATTTTTCTGGGTTACTGTATTGCTTAAAAAATAATCATCATTATTTAGACAGGAAGTTGTTTTCAGGAAACTGTTTACCACAGAGTCTAGAAGTTAAATAGGCCTTACTTTGAAAAGTAAGGCTTATTTTTCAAACAAGATTGTTTCTTTAAACAATCTTATTTTTAAACATACAAGGTGGTTTTGCGTTTGGTCTAGTCCATATCTCTCTGTTTCCTTTATTGTAGAGCTTAAATAAACTGAATCTATCAAATAGCAGCATCTCAGATGCAGAGCCTCAAATCAGATGGAAGAATTTAAGACAACATTATTAGATTGGTAAATGTGAGCAACTCTGAGGGTTTTTTTTTCTTTTTTCCAGTATAATTCAGCTAGTCTGGAGGTGACAATTCATAAACCCAAAAGGGCTGAACACAATAAAGCCCAGGAATTAGAAGTACTTGATTGACTGCAATTATCCAACTTACATTTTCCTCCCTGCCTCAGTGCTCTCTGTTGTGATTAGCAATAAAACCCACACGTAGAAAAAGCATCAAACTCCCACAGAGGCACACAGGGATCTGAATGGGGAAACAGATGAGCAGGAGAAAGCAGCACAAAGGACATTTCCAAGCCCACAGCCATCCATGTGCACCAGAGGAGAGAGGATGTTGAAGCCAGCCCTGTGGAAAATGAGGGAAGTATGGAGGGGCTGACATTTCACAGCAAAAATAACCCTGAAATGTGTCTGGTGCTTATTCCAAGGGCTTAATTGTGATCAAACATCAGCAGCTGATCCTGTGGGGATGGTACAGGAGGGATTGCTTCCTTGGAAGGCATCATCATCCCTTGGAGCAAGTCAGGCAAGGAGTCCCTGACTGACAGCCGGGATAATCACACTGACACGTGAAATTCTGACACACCTGGATAGGATGGAGCCTTCTCAGAGATCAAAAATGCAATTTGAAATTCACACTGGACATGGGCACAGATCCTTCACATGCTGCACTGTTTGCCAGATGCATCAAGCAGCCCTGAACCGGTGGCAAAGAACTTTGCACAGGTTTTTTATATTTTCAGAGATATTTCCAACAGTGTCAGTAAACTTCAATACTTCCCTGATGATACAATAACTGTTCAGTTACCTGTGGTACAATGGTGTTACTCTCCCCTCCATCCTAACAACTGCAGATGTGCAGACACCTGGAAAATTTATGCCCAGGACATGCAGCAGCAAGAAAGTTTCCAAAAATAAACCAGTCATTTCTCATCACGATTTTTGGACAAGCTGAATCCAGCATAGCAAACAGCAAGTCTCCTTAGGAGAATAGTGTCCCACTGCCAGAAGGCAGGGTTAAATGGGATTTTGGGAAGAACTGGTTCCCTGTGAGGGTGGGCAGGCCCTGGCACAGGTGCCCAGAGAAGCTGTGGCTGCCCCTGGATCCCTGGCAGTGTCCAAGGCCAGGCTGGACAGAGCTTGGAGCAGCCTGGCACAGTGGGAGGTGTCCCTGCCCATGGCAGGGGTGGCACTGCATGGGCTTTAAGGCCCTTCCAACCCAAACCATTCTGGGATCCTGTGGATACAGATTTAAAAAAATCAGGAAGTCAAAGCAGAAGCCCCTGCAGATGTTGGCAGGATCAGCCTTATAACAGAAAGTGTTTTACAAAATTAATCTAAATGTCCTGTATCTAATAGATGGTAAGTGTCTGAGCAGAAGAAATCTCTGCTTGTATCTCAAAAAGCAATAAAGCTTTGACACAATCTAAAGCTGAGGATCTGCTCAGAGGCCAGGAGATGATCTCCTGGGCCGAGGCACCCTGGGGAAGGAAGGGGCTGAGTGGCACTCAGGCTGCAGTGCCCCCTGAGCGATGCCCAGCCCGCGGTGCCAGCAGCTCCCAGCCCTGGCAGTCCCAGGGCACGCACCAGCATCACACCAAAAGGCACAGGCAAAGCCAGGGATCAACCTCGCTGTGCTCAGTAACTGAGCCATCAACCACTGAAGCAACATTATTACTCATAAGCTCTCCTAGATCCCTATCACAGGCAAAATATTTTCCTTAAAACAGGAAGCACCGATAGAATACACTGGTAACATTTGTTGGTATTGAGTAGTGTCTTGCTGGAAAGAGGTATAAATAGAGATGATTCCACTTTCAAAGGGAAAAGAACAGCCAAGTAATTATACAGAATTACACAGCTAGGGAGGAGACTGCTCGCTGGTATAACAGAGAAGAACCTTATTCACCGGTGAGACAACATCCTTTATTTCTGATACACTAAATATCGCAATTAAAACCAAATCCTTATTTGCAGCAGATGGGTCTTGCACTGTATTATGTTATCATTGAGAGGACACAACAACATATAGACTTCTTTTCGATGAAGTGAAGAAAAAAACTGTCTTCTGTAGATGTTTGACATGTGGTAAGGAGGGATTTGTGGGATTGTTCTTGTTCTGAAGTTACTGGCAGGAGGAAAGCACTGCAAGTGCAAAAGAAGGGATGTTTAAGGAACAGACAGACCTTGAAGTAGATCATGGGGTGTATGCTCATTAATGGTTTTAGGTGAATATGAAAATTAGATTAAGGACAGGTTGGGTGAATGGGCCCTTAATGCCTTTCCTGTAGGTTATGTGCAAAAAACTGCTAACCTGGTTTTGCTCAGTAAGGTAAGAGTGACCTGCAGTTGAAGAAGTAAAGGATGATAAAAATCACCTTTTGAGTTCTACTGAAATAAACACAGCATCTTGAGGTATTTTGGGCTGAGTGATCAGAAATGAATCCAGGGAAATCCTGAAATGTTGACTGAGATCCAGCAGGACCTCATTAAGTCTGGAAGCCAACAAGACCTTTAAAACTGTAAAAAGTTCAGGATAAAGGAAATCTGTACTCTATGCATGTTTACCTTGGTCTGTTCTTTTTCCTAAATCCAGTTTTATATCAAAAAGAAAAGTGAAACATCTTTATGCTTCTTTTTTGTACAGAACTAAAAATCAAGCAGTGAATATGATTAAAAAAATTAGGACACTATCACTCAGAATGTGATATATCATATATAAAGAGAAATAGATCTTTATGCTCCTTTCAGGAGTAAAAAGAAAAATTAAGTCCTGTCTTCTATTGTGTGGTGTATTATATAAAGAGAGAAAATTTCCAGTAACTCATATGGGGGTGGAATGGCTTTACAGGACTGTCACAGCAAATCCTGAGTTGAAGAAAAGCAACTCAGTTAAATCAAGAGAAAAACAACATAAATGAACCACAAATAAAAGACAGAAATATTGCGAGCATAACACCCACCACAAAATCACAGGATATAAACCAGAAAGCAGGAACGCCTCTAGCTCCAAACTCTGTGGAAAGGCAAGGGGAGGAAGAATTTTGAAGTTGAATATGCTGCAAAATTTCTCAGCAGGCAAATCTTATGAATGAAGATCTCCATCTGGAAACAGATAATTCCACTCAAACATGTCACCCGGTTGCCATGGCAATGTGACAAAGAAAAACAGCACTCATTAATAATGATTTCAGTGATAAATGAGCATATCAACTTAGAATATTGAAACAATTACTGGGCGGGGGGCACAAAACTGTGGTTATTCCTGTGAGAAAAATGTCTTCAGCACTTCCAGACATGGCTGCAAGTGCCTTTACCACAGGAAAATGGGCAGTGGCACTAATTCTGGCTCAGTCTGAAGCAAAGAACAGCACCAGGAAAAAGCGTAACTTTGTCAAATATATCTGGAGTCACTGTGACTTTCAGAGAAATATTTGGTTGAACAGCAAGCCTTTAAATTTAAAATAAAAAAAATAAATAGAATGCTGATTTACACTGCATTCCCATTTCAGACACCTAAGGACAAACAGATTTGGTTGCAGTGTCATCAAGAGGGACGATGGGTGAGCCTCCCCTCTATTTTTAGTGAGGTATCAAGTATCAGGCAGGAGGTGAGTGGTACTTCAGTCATCCCACCAAGAGGCAAGTTTCGAAACACACCTTCATTTTCCTGAGCCACAGATTTTTCTGCAGCCTCCCTATCGCAGGACATGCCCAGATTTATCCTTCACCTGTACTAAACCACATGTCTGTTCTGTAAAATAGGAACTTTTTGTCTGACAAATTCCTCTGCACCGCACTTCCTTCTGCCAGGTGCAGAAAGTGCTCCTACTGCTGCGAATGCCACGGATCAAAGCTTCACGTGCTCCACTCTCCCAAAGGCTTGAAAGCTCAAAGCTATATTTAGATAAAGGACTGAATGCTTTTCTAAAAATATTTGTTAAGAACTGTAAGAGATTTTGATGCAATTCAACTGAAACATGTAACAGCAGGTGAGCCACTTAGATATTGAGCACAGAGCATGCCAAACATCCCAGAATGGTTTGGGTTGGAAGGCACCTTAAAAATCATCCAATTACAACACCCTGCCATGGGCAGGGCCACCTCTCACTATCCCAGGTTGCTCCAAGCCCTGTCCAGCCTGGCCTTGGGCACTGCCAGGGATCCAGGGGCAGCTGGGTGAGATGAGCTCCTTAGGTTATTCCAGCTCCGTTCTGTATGTGGGTATCGACTGCCTGGATACCAGAGAAGTTACGTCAAAAATACCCAAAAATGCCAATGGTCAGAGAAAGTAGTCACAAAAATCTTGCAAATTAATGTTCCTTGGACTAAATATTAAGAAATGGAGGATATCTAAGTTCCCTTCTTGGTTCCAGCTTCAAGCACTGACAGAAAGCAGCATCTCCGTGGTTCATTTAATTGTAGGGGGTTGAAGCATTTGTTCAGCTGTGGGGGTGAGTTTCTGATCCACTTGGATGTGGGCTGGGAGTGAAATTCCATCAGAGATCAACCAGAACTGGGTGAGCAGCCTGTTGTCTTCCTCTGCTACCAACCCTCCAAGCTGTCAACTCACAGGCCATGCTAGATCCAAGTGATCGTGTTTGTACTAACATGAACAGAATCATAAAAATAGCTTCGGAAATAAGCCAACCCATTTTTCTCAAAGGATTATCTGAAAATGCTCATTCAAATTTCCCTAATTAATTTACCTTACCTTGATCCAATCTAAAAATACAGCCACTGCTTGGCAGCCAAGGCAGTGGACACCACCAGACACTAAACAGAGAACAGGTGCATGAACAACACAGCAATTCTGCCAACAACATCTACATCATCTTTAAAGATCAACACACCACACAGATCACAGCACATCTGCAAAGACCACCCTCGAGCATTTCTTCTTCTTCCTACACACCCCTAACACGTACCCGAGGAACGCCAACACTTCTGCACGAGGCAGATGTGACTGCTAGGGTTGGTTTTTTGGAGGAAAAAACGTGATTGAGACATTCAGTACAACAAAAGCCAGACCCTAAATGGAGGATTCCTGCAGAACTGGAAGGATGTTCAGTGGGACAGTGGTGGCTCTTTTCTAAGCGATCCAGCAGCCCCACGGCACATCCAGTGCTTCATGAAACCTTAACTCCCTCAAGAGTGATGCCTACCTGAAAAAATTTAGCAAATTAGATACAGTGTCCTGTATCTGCCAGGCCTACCTTAGTAGGTAGCTCAGAGGAACCACAACCTCAGAGACCATTTCATTATCTCAGGAAAGATTTTAAAATACAACCTCAACATCCCCAAATCCAGCTGATGCTAAACACACAATTTCTGCCTTGCTTGTACCGTCTTTGTGTTCAAGATCTGAGGAAACACCATATGTAAGATGGTATTGAAAAAACCTGCCATGAGATAGTATAATTAAAGACTTTTGTGCACTCCTCTGTAATTACAAAGCCAAAGAAAAGTGCTGGTGGTGTGCACTCATAACTATCTTTCAGCTACCCAGATTTCTGCTTGCTGAAACTATATAATTCACATATATATATATATATGTATAAATATATATATACACACATATACACACAGACACTTTCTTTTTGCTTTTTTGTTTTCATTTAATTAACACATAACTTTGAGGCAGACTCCAGGTTGTTCAAAGGAAACCATTTCTCAGGTGGAGGAGATTACAGCCACGGTGCTTGGCAGGAAGGATACTCAGTAAATGCAATTATCTAGCCCACTAAAAAGATCAAATTGAGAAATGAAAGCAGGAGAGGAAACAAGCAGCAGAGAGATTAATTAAAGGAACAGACAGGAGGAAAACAAAGAGTCTGTGCCTTGAAAATATGACTGTTCATACGAAGCCCCAGAGCACAGCACGGCCAGGTTGGAAAGGCTCCTTCAGCTCCACTTCACTGCACTGCTTTGAAATTCTCCCTCGGAAAGTTAGAAAACCCACCAAGCACAAAATATTTAATTCTTTTCAGGTTTTTCAGTGTCATTAATGAAACTCCCAGTCCCTGCTGACCCTCCCCCAGCCCCCATCTGTCTGTGTACTCCATTGAACATTTCTCATTTTGGCACAGAACCTGTCAGGGACTATTCAATTCCAGAAAAAATACCTAATTGATGATTTCTGTGAGCACCCCCCGTGCAGCACTGGGGCCCTGCCCCTGACAGCCCCACCAAGGTACCCATCCACCCAAAACCTCTCCTGGACCGAGCCGCCCCAAGGGCTCCCTGGAAATTAAGTCATTCCCACTCCACGCCCTCGAAATGACACATCTCCTGTTATTGCAAATACAGGATGAGGGCCTTCAGTTTCCTTGTCAATAAAAAAGCCAATTCCTCTTTCCTTAACAAGCAATGCCATTCTCAATCAGTCAACTATTAAACGAGATTGTTGCCCCGCAACGTATGACTCGAAATGGATTTTCATACCCTTTCTGGCATAGCAACTTTTTTCTATTAATATTAGGTTATCAAATTTTCCCTGCTCATGGACCTCAAAGAATATTTGTAAATCAGCAGCTATTTCATTTTTATTAATTCCAGTATGGAAGGGACTGAATAAATGCCCAGAACCAGTGACATCTCCTCACTGTCAGTATTCCTTTAAACCAAGAGAGGAGATCTAACGAAAACTTGATTTGTAAAATACAGCATGCATTTCCAGATGCAAAAGATACAGAAGTTAATTATACTATTTTCCTTACAGACCATCTAGCAGCTCCAAAAGTAACATATTGGAAAGATTAATATTTTACTCTGGCTACAGATTTTCCATGCCTTCTCCCCCTCCCTTTGGGCAACACTTTTTAAAAGAAAGCAAAATACTGATGTCTGAAAAAAGAGAGTGTAGTGATAGCTTAAAAAGTAGAAAAAAATAAAAATAAGAAATATGCGCAAAAGATACAAAAGTTAATTATATTATTTTCCTTACAGAACATCTAGCAGCTCCAAAAGTAACCTATTGGAAAGATTAATATTTTACTCTACCTACAGATTTCCCATGCCTTCTCCCCTTCCCTTTGGGCAAGAAAGCAAAATACTGATGTCTGAAAAAAGAGAGTGTAGTGATAGCTTAAAAACAAGAAAAAAAAAATCAAAATAAGAAATATGTGCTTAGAGCACTTGTATTAGATGGAGACTTTCACCCTAAAAGACCTCAAGATGCACCCAGTTCCTGAAGTTAGAAATACAGCATAGAATCACAGAATCACAGAATATGCTGAGAGGGAAAGGATAAAAGGATATAACCCCTGGCCCACACAGACCCCCAACAATCCCACCCTGTGCATCCCTGAGAGCGTTGCCCAAACACTCCTGGAGCTCAGGCAGTCTCCTGACCACTTGAGGACAAAACACAGAGGATAAAATGCATGTAACTGTAACAAATACAACCATTAACATTTAGGAGACTTCTGTGGAAGAAACCAAACCACGACACCCCATTTTCTTCCCTCTGAATAGCTCAAGCTCATCTCTGAAACCATAAATCCTGAAACAAAGGTGACTTCGTGCTCCTTCCCAATACCACAGAACATGAAGTGCTCTGCACCCATTGCCCGAACAGCCCCTGAGCAGAAAGGAAATACTGAATTTAAGAGCACCCTAAACCTGACCCTTTCTGCCAGAGCCCCCACTCAGACAGGTAAGAGGAAAAGGTGCATGGCAGGGCGAAATCACACCTGCTCAGCAGAAGCCAGGCTTTGTTTCTCACAAGCCCAGGAGGAAGAAATCTTAGCATTTCCCTTTTTTTCCTGGTGCTGGCTCAAGACAGAGCACCATCAGTCTTGGGCATCAGGCCAGGGACAAGAAGAGACCATTTGGTTGTAAGATTTATTAAAAATACCCATGATGGCACAGTGCTTTGGAGAATTACCTACTGGGAAAATGTCTTCTACGTTCACTTCTTCTACCCTGTAAAGGCACCTTTGGTTGTGCATGCCAAAGGTTCACAAATGCTTAGCGGTCAGGTATCTTCTCTTTGTGTTTAACAGCTATTTCTACCAGTAGATATTTCCTACTATGAAATTGCAGCCTTCAAAATTTCAGGCTCATGTTGCTGAATGAATACACACCCATGCAGCTACACAGGGCTTACCTGGGGAATTGGGAATTATCCCCCAGAGTGAGCCTTTTCTGGCCAAATTTCAGGCTTTGGGTTTGGGTTTTTCTTTTGGTCTCTTTTTTTTCCAAATTTGTGGCCTAGTAATAAAACACTTGGAAAACGGCAAAAGGAACACTGCAGTAATTGAAATTAGATGGCATTTTTACCACGATTTTTCCTCGTTTGCACCTACAGGTAGGCAACGAATGCCGAAGATTCTGTCTTTAAAAGATTAAGTGAAAAAAGCAGCGCGTCTGTACCATAAAATAAACGGATTTCCTTGAGCACCAAGGCTGCCAGAAAACACATCCTGGCTCCTTTCTAGCCAGCGTCAAAGGCGGATGTATGGCCCTATTTATAGCCCACTAATGCAATTGTGCAATGCACAGCCCTTGCACCTCATTTGTATCAGCTGGGACTGGACTCGGTGGAGCTGAGCAGCCTCGGAGGAAAGGTCACTCCCAGGAATAACATCCTGAGGAGCCTCGGGGTCCCTCGGAGCCCCCCACCCCCCGGGAGCTCTCCAGGGGCTCTGACACCCACAGGGAGCTTGCAAAAGGGGAAAGCTCACATGAAAATAAGAAGCAAAGAAATTCTGACCTGCCTGTGATTAATTTCTGCCCCTAAAACAGGGATATCGACTGTTTCCCCAGCCTGGCTCTCCTCTGCTCTGTACTGTAAATCCCGAGTCCAACTGTGTTTTTATCACTCCAAACGCAGCTCCACAAAGATGTGGAGGGAAACAGTTCCCTTCACGAGGCAGAGTGACTTTGCAGAATAATTCCCTCATCTAATACCATGACAAGGAGATTAACCACCAGAAAAAGGTCACTGTAGAGTGCAGAGGCTGTCTGACTAATTTATGGAGACCTGCTCTAAGCCCAGCTCCCTTTCAGGTAGGAAAACCTCAGCAACCTTTCCATGGCAAAGATCTGCTGTCCATTCAGGAAAGTCCTCTCTTTCCGATTATTTCCTTCAAAGGAAAGGACTGAAACAATAGGAGACAGAACTCCAAATAGGCACCAAGAAAGATCTTCAAACACTGTTGCCTGGACCATTTACAATTAGATAATTTTCCTAACATCCAGGTATCTAAAAAGTTAGTCTCCCCTCATTTCTGAACTGGTTTTCTTCACTGCTGGATCAGTGAAAATAGACACTGGAAACAAATCTTGCCAAAAGTGGCAAGGTACCTTTTTGGACCCTGCAGGAAGCTTTCCACAGACCTGGGTCTCACCCCTAAGGACCACCAGACCAGTGTTTCTCAGCTTCCAAGGGGAAAAGGAGAAAAGAGTAGGAGAAGGGAGAAATCTTTCAATCCCCATCATTACGTACAGCCCACAATGAATGGACAGCTGCTGTCAGAGTCCTGAGCGCACGGAGGGCACACGCAGCCCCTGGAGACCCCCCCTGCACCTCCCGCCCGTGGCTCCAGGAGCTCTGTTCCAGCCGAGACTTGTGCCTCCAGTCCCTGCCAGAGCAGCTCTGCCTGGCTGCAGTCCTGCCCCTGGTCCCATCTCCTGGAGGGACCTCAGCCCCACGTCGCAGGTATCTTCTCTCCCATCTCTGCTCTCCCTGTCTCCAGCCTCGTCTCCTGGTGCTCCTCACTGCGTTCCCTGGATCTGGTTCATTGCCATGCCAGGGACTGCTCTGTTTATATTCTCTGTGTATCTATACATCTGCATTTCCTTGCTGGAGAGGGATGAAGAGCTTGTTTTGCTCCTGCTCAGAGCCAACCCAAAGTCCAGAGCAGCCTCTTCCTTCTGCAAAAGCTATAAAGATGAGGCACTTCTATACATAAAAGGTGAAAATACAGTTTTAATTCCACGTGGAAAATACTCTCTTTGCACATGTTGATCATGAACAAATAACTAGACAAAACCTGAGGCCGGGGTTTGGTTTTGTTTTGATTTTCTTTAAACTCTGTTGCTTCCTTATGGTAATAAAATAGTAAATTATTGACTTACCTAAGGTGTTCTCAGAGTTACACAAATGCATCATAAACCTAGATAACACATGCAATTTTGTTATGTTTCCCACACGATCATAACCAAGGTAGGTAGGATTTGGTTCTGCTCTTCTCTCTCACTTCCTGAAACACATGTTTAGGACTCACCCCTGTTTACTTAGATAAGAAGCAGGCTATCAACAAATTGCTAAAAAAGGCAAGGAAAGAGAGAATCCCGGAATCTCAGAATGATTTGGGTTCAAAGGGACCTTAAAGCCCATTCCATACCACCCCCTGCCACGGACAGGACACCTTCCACTATCCCAGGCTGCTCCAAGCCCTGTCCAACCTGGCCTTGGACGCTGCCAGGGATCCAGGGGCAGCCACAGCTTCTCTGGGCACCTGTGCCAGGACCTGCCCACCCTCCCAGGGAGGAATTTTTTCCTTATACCTCATTTAAATCTGCCCTCTGGCAGTTAAAAACAACAGAGTCCAGTGTAATTCTGGAAGATGCACTTCAGCCCTCTGCTGCAATGCACTCACTCGTTTGCTTTTCTTTTGCTTTCCAGCACTGCAGCAAGACCTACTTTACAACATGAGCTGCTGGAACCATGAACAACATGAAACCTTCCTTTCAGGAGCTCTCCCAGAGTCTGAATTTGAAGAATGAAAATCTCCTCCTTTGAAACTCACTGTGATATTTGGTTTGAGACCCCTGAGACTAAGTTTCCAGAGAGTGGGTGCCTGCAGGCCACTCACTTCCATGGAGTTTGGGTTAAGAACGAGTGCCTGTGATTGTACCAGAAATATTTGTTCATGTTTGAAAATGTCTTTAAGAAAGGTTACAGCCTCAAAATATCCAGTATGAAATTAGAATACTGAATGGATCTGGTCCCCTTATGCATCTGTCCCTGGAATGAGTAAGGGCTGGCACCGCAGACCATGTCAGGACAGCCACATGAGCTGGAGCAGCTCCTCCTGCAGTGCTCAGCAGCTGATCACCACAGCCACCATTGAAATAAAGGCTGCCAGGCAAAGGGAGCTGTGTCTTTGGGTGCAGCAAGACCCCCTGACCACAGCAGCACCCACACTTAACACAAATTCTGTTCCTTAAGCTACAGCATTCCGGTTTCAGCTCAGTGATTCTGGCCACACTGTCTTGCAGAAGAAAGAACTTCTGGTTTTCAATTTTAGCTTTTTTTTCCCCCCTGACAGTTGAGGGAAAGAGAGAGGTGTTCTAATGGTGTAACAACAGGCATGTGTTATTCGCTGAAAACACTTCTCAGATATTTTTCTCACTGAAAATTTTAACTGAAAACTTCACCACTTCAAATGGCCAGATGATGTCCAGAATTTTGTGTACAGGAACAAGATGAGTTTAGGAAGTTACCTCCTATTAATTAACAACATCTGAACAGTCCCGCCAGGCCTAGAGATACTTTCTATTGTCTTGAGCAACATCTCAAGACTGAAGTGTTCAGTAAGATGATACTTGGGCCTATTAAGGAAAGAGCTTTCAAAGCAAACTGATCTCCAAAGGTTTGGACATAGTATTTTATGAGATGACAGTGCATATTTAGAAAAGGTAAATCATAGTCCCAAGTCCCCCTGGCTATTCTCCTGCATACTGGGCATGTGTTAAAGGTTTCAATTATTTTAGCAATTTGGCATTTACTTCAGTCTAAGTCAGGGCTCTGCTGTCTCTGACAGTGGACTGAGTTGCCACATGGATGAGATGTGGCAGAGACCAGGAGGGAAACACCTGTCAGAAGACAGGGATGAGCAGAAGGCAGACAAATCCATAAAACACATAGGAAGAAAGAAAACATCAACATGAGAAAGAAAACTACCCTAGAGCTTGTGAAGCAATCAGGTATAATGATAGAATTCCAGAATGGTTTTGGTTCTGAGGGACCTCAGAGCCCATCTCACCCCACCCCTGCCATGGTAGGGACACCTTCCACTACCCCAGGCTGCTCCAAGCCCCATCCAGCCTGGCCTTGGGCATTAATCAGTTTTCCAATCTCATTACAATACTTTACTGCTGAAGATTTCCTTTCCCAGCCTTCTTCCAGCTGTTCTGAGATAAACTGGTTTATAAACTATTGTGCTTTGCGTTCAGCTTTATTTAGACAGGTTTATCAATTGGAGCTGCTCTTAATAACAGAAATCCCACCCAGATATTCCCAGTTTGCCAGAAGACTCCTGCCTGACATGTTTGCTCCCTCTTTTGCAAAGCACCCAAGAGCTCCATGGAAACGTCTGGATTAAGCCTCTCAGATTAATGAACAGATTCTAAAATATTTTTTTCCCAAATCACATTATCACTTACTTTCTTACAGAAAGAATTACGTCAATAACCTCCTCCCCAAATGAACATCCCATAATTTTTTATAAAGGCACAAATAAAATTAATCTACAAGAGATGTTATATTATTAAAACATATGCTGAAATCAACAATGCTCAAGGCTCTATCATGGCATTTTGTTCTTCATTGGTATTTACATATTATAGTTCTTATGTATTGCCCTGGAAATCAGCTTTGAAGTGGAATGATGAATAAATGAAGATTTATTATTACTATCCTTATTAGAGGGATTTTAAAGTCATTAGAGACCAACAGACATAATAATCACATTATATTCAATCTTCTCTAGAACATCTCCTTTGATAGGCCTGCTAACTCAATTATTTAAATATATATTACAGAAAATGCAGCGTGACTCCTACAGTTTGGGATAGGGTGGAAACTTCTATGTTTTGGTTTCATTCACCAGGATTTCTCCCTACAGAATCCATGGGTTTCTTGGTTTTAAACACCAGGGTTTCAAATTCCAGGCTCAATGTGTCTGCTCAACTAAAATAAAAGGTTACAAGCTGGTGAAGAAATAGGGTACTGGAGATCAATCTTAACCTGCACTGACTTCTAAAAGTTTGTTGTTTTTTTTTAAATCTCTCAGAAGCCATGATCCCTCCAGTAGTCAATAGACTTGGTTGCAACCAATCCCACAGGAAAGAAGAAAAAAAGATCTAGAGGCTCTGAGGAAGAGCCAAAGCAGAACTGCACCACTCTGAGAAGCTCAGAAAATTCTCTCTGGATTCAATGCGACATCTGGAGTCAAGTAAAAACTACTGATGGGGAAAAAAAAATCCCAACACTGCTTAACTGGAAAGTACAATCCTTCCTATTGACTCTTTCTGCCTGCAGCTTGTCTGGGAAGGTGTTTGGGGAAGGAAGGAGAACTGTTTGCAGTCGAGGTGCAGTTTCCTGTCAGGGAAGGCAGCACCAGCACTGTGCTCTTTTCCTTTAATCCTCTCGTTGCCGTTCCAAATCCTTCAGGATTTCCTCCCCTTGTGAAACATCTGAGGCACTGTGGCTACCACAGCCATGGAGCTCATCCCTGCTGGCTCTGCCCTGGCTCTTGGTGTCACATTATGCCCAGCTGCAAACTCTGCCCGTGCTCACTGTCCATGCACGGTGTGGTTTATGCTCACTGATGCTCTCAGGGTGTTCCTTGGATCTTCAGCAATGACAAACCACGCACCTAAACTCCAGCGTGCGCCAGAAAATGGCTAACAGCAAGTAGTGCTCCTGGAGGTAACACAGGGAACGATTGACAGCCCTCAAATCGATCCCAGAATAGCTGAATGATACTGCTGACACCAGGCCAGCTCTATAAATGGGAGCCTTTTCAAATCCCTTCGATTTTCTTCATCGTCTCACTCCAGAAGCTACTTTAAGTTTCCTGCGTTAAAGTTATGCTCCTTGGCCCACAGCGTGTGGTTAAACTACCACAAAAAAAAAAAAAAAAGACTGAGACTCAGATTTTGCCCAGAATTGCTCCCTCATGAAGTATCAGCTAAAATCTAAACTCAATTTCCTTTGAGAAGCTGACAGAATTTTCTGCTCCTGATGCACAAGACCTGGATCACAGACCGGTGCCCACAGTGAAACAGATGTTTCCATTCCATGTTCCCAGTACAACAGAATCCCTCAATTTGTAGTTTCATTGCACCTTCAAACCCTGTTTGCTACAGGACTTCAGAACTAGTGTTTTACTGCTTTATAGGACAACAGGAGTGAGGAATTACTTTTCTTACCGAACAGATTTTTTATTTTTAGGAAATGAGTCAACTCTATTGGTACCCAATGACAAACACAACAGAGACACATATATAAATACATGAGGGGGTCGTGCAACTTGTTTTGAGGATTTGTGGAGGTAAAGACAGTGCAGTACTGCACATCACTTAAAATGTTAATTGCACACTGAGGATTTCACCTCTGTTTCAAGTGTCAGGGTACCCTCCCCTGGATGGGCCAACTGCTCTATCACTGAGCTACATTTTAACATGCATTTTGCTTTCTATTTCATGAAAGGTTAAACCTCCCACATACACCTTCCAGAACATTCACAGTGCTGGGAGAAAGACAACGCTGCGACACTCACCCCCAAACACATCTCCGTTCTGGTAGTTCTTGCCCTTCTGAGTTTCCTCTTCGTTTTGAACAGTAGACACATGCTTGGCGGAGGCACAGCCCATAGCTTCATTCAGACAGCTCCAGCTGGACCGAAGCACAGATCATCTCTAGCGACGCCCGCTCATCCTCGCACCAAAAATCCACCTTCCTGCCCGGCTCTCACCTCCTCGCACCTGAACGGGGACAAAGAGAGAGGAAAACAGTCATACAAGGCACCCTCGGCCTTGGGGAGCTTCAAGGAGATAAATAAAGGGGCACAAGAGCACTGCCTCCATGGCCTGAGGCTGCTGAAACCACATTCAACAACATCTGGTACAGCAGGGCATGGGCAAGGTACATCACCCTGCCCTGGCACAGAGCACAGCAGCTGAACTCAAAGCCTCTTCCAGCCCCATTCTAACAAAGCAACGCACAGAGATCTGTTTCCCACCCAGCTATTCCCACAGAACGCAGAGGTTTTGGGAGAGGAGATATGAAACCATCAATATCTGCTCCTCCTGCTCCTTTCAGCCATCTACTCATCAAGCCAGATTTCTTACAAAGCATTTTACTGATTAAGAGCTGCTAATTGCAAGTGTTCAGACAAAATAACCCCCCTAAATCAATTAAAGATCTTATGTTCCCAGATGTGAAAGGCGATAGCCAGCTGTATTATCTTTTCTCTAGGTGTTCATTACTCTACTCAATCCATAAAACCTCCACCGCTCAAAAAGACAACTATCCCCATTTTGAGATGGAATAACACTCCCTGAACAGTCCAGATGTCGCATAAAACAAAAGGGGAAAGAAAAATCGAATCCAGAACTGTGGTATTTTAGGTTAAAAATAAATCAAATTTAAAACCATGAACTGTTTAATTGCTAAATGGTCCCACACTGGAACAAAAACAACCTTGAAGTTTGCCTTTCTACCAGCCAAGCTTTTCAGATGAGAGAAAAGTGAGAAACTCCCCTTTTTGCCAAGTTTTTTAGTTCAGCTATAGCATAAGATCATACACACAATTTCTTAATTCATTACTTTTGAGCATGTGCTTTACAAGGCCGTGGCTCCTTTTGCTCCACGCTGATCACCAGAATTTTACGTGTAACATCAGACAAGCTCTCTTACCCAGGACAGGGAGAGCTGGAACAAGATGATCCCTTCCAACCCAAACCATTCTATGACAAAGCAGTGTCCATTCCACCAGAAATGTACAATCCCAAGGGAAATCCTGAGTTTCCTTCCCCTGAGCCCTGGCAGCACTTCTGTCCCATGCCAGGGCAGCTCTGTGACACGCTCTAGGAGGGCACACCCCTCTGCAGCTATTTTTTTAACCCCATATGGTTACATAATGGATTTTTCCCCAGGAAAACCTAGGTTTTACAGGAAAAGTCAGTATAAAGCCAGGGAAATTCCTCAGTTTTTGCAGCTCAGGGTCACAGCTGACAGTTCATCCTCTCATGTGTCCAAGTGGCAGCCGGCACTAAGCTCTTTGTCTCACTGCTGGGGACAGATGAGGACCCAAAGGTATTTAAAGCTTCAGCTGTGCTGTGCGTGGAGGGAGGTGAAGACACACGGGGGTGTGGGAGATTGAGAAACAGACTGGGAGAGGGAACTGCTACCTGGAATGGAAATTAAACGGGGATATATTTTCCCAGAGGATGCAAATTCGGTTAAAGACAAGAGCTTTTAATGGACCAGCAGAAAGAAATGAGGGGTAAACATGACCAACAGGGCCCTTGCTTCAGATTTCAGAGAAAAGCAGGAGCCTCCAGGTAAACAGGGCCGGAAAACACTAACTTTGACTTCTGATTTAAAATCCAACCGGTTGTGTTATTCCAGGGAAAAGGGTGTGGCAGCTGTGGGAAAAGGAGGAAGGGGAGGCCTGATGTAACCCCGGAAAGGATGTGGAGGGGTGTGGGTGGGCGCTGGGCAGGAGGGACCCATGGGGAATCACTGCTCAGCACCGCTCAGCACCTCTGGCTCTGAGCAGCACAACTGCAGGCACAGAAGTACCTGTTGAATGAATTATGCTCTTGCCTTATTCAATTATCTTTCCTGTTTCTTTTTCTGTCTCACAGCAGGGATCATTTACAAAAGGGAAAACAGCTGCTTAGTAATAAAACCCAAATGTATTTCACAAAGGAGCAGTGGGTTGGGCTTTGGGAGGAGATTTTTTTTTGTGAAGCCTTATACAATCTTCATGCAGCATAACAAATTGCAAAATACTTAATTATGGATTAGTGCCCAGGACAGTGATTGTCCCAGGACCGTGGAGCTGCAGGAGCAATCGGGAGCAAGGAGACACAGAACAGGAATGCAGAAGGATAAAGCTCTCTGGGGGAGAAAAGGAAAAAATATCCACAGTCAGATCTCTCCTGCAGCATTTTGGTAGCACACACCAACCTCTAAAAATATGGTCGTGTTTGAAGGCATGCCGTGATTAAAAGAAACAGATGGGGATACAAGGACTGGAAGTTTCACCTTTCACATTAAAGAACAGCAATCACAGCAGCACCTGAAAAAGCCATACAATTAATGGGTTATGGAGGCAGCTTCTCCTGGTGCCAATAACCTGAGCTGAGAAAGCTACTGCAAAATGATCTCCAAGGTGATCTAACACACATTTCCAGGCGTGTTCTGGGACTGCTGTTAACACAGAGACACTTTGACACGGATACCTAAACACAACCCAGGGACAGCAGAGGATTTCATACAAAGAACAGAGGGAGAGAAAAGCAGCGCTCATTTTCCAGGGGATGAAACCCGAGGTACAGGGCAGCCTCAGGAAAGCTCCCCAGCCTCAGGAAAGCTCCTCAGCCTCAGGAAAGCTCCCCTGCCTGTGGAGCACAATCCCCGGTGAAGAGGTTTGGGAATCACTCAGGAATGAGGGGCTGCTCCTCACTCAGTGGGATGCCTGGCCAAGCTCTGGGGATGTGAAACACAGCACTTCACACGGCAGCAGAACCACACATCCGCTCCTTCTCCTCCCCCACTTCTGCACAAATGTAATTTTCCCTTTTGTCTTCCACAGCGTTTTGGGGGCACACAGATTTTCAGAAGCCAAAAATAAAAAGAAGAAGAAAACCTCAAACCATTTGCAGTTCATGTTCACCACCCACCATCACTAATTATCAAGATTTGAGAGGCAATTTGCAGGCTCGGATCTGCAAAATGCTAGTGAGAAAAATCTCTCAGGCAGATCAAAAGTGTCTACACCACCCCCAAATGAAATGCAGCAGGTTTGGGATTAACATCTTACATGCAGGTCAGGAGAAGACTAGAGACACTCTCAGATGCTGTACTTTGTACCCCAAGTTTCTTCTGAGCTAAAAACGGGGGAGCTCAGCTCTTAGAACAGAAATTACCTTCGGAAACCTTAAGCAATTCTTTTTTTTCTTTCTTCTGAGGCATGTCAGTGATGTGTTTCTTCTTTTACCAACTCTTTCAACACTTTGTTAATCCACTCGTCACGCCCTCACCTCTAATTTCTGATGGCCAAAGGCTGCATCCTTAACAAAACACATTTTGCTTCCACAAACACTTCATAGAAATGGAGGACCTCCAGTGTTTTACAGCAAATGCATGTTAATTCCTCTATGACCACAGGTGTATTTGTTTCCATCTTTATTGCATTGAGATAACCAATCGTTCATCGTCTTCAGGCTGCAGATACATCTAAAAGTTTCTTTCCATGCTGACCACACAGGAAATCAGGTTAAAATTTCACAATGCTCAAGAGATCAAAGCAATGAGTTTCATGTAACCATGAAAAAACCCGAAGCTGCAACGAAAAACCACACTGGCTTTTCCTATGAAACAACCTGGTCCAGGCAGAACTCAAGGATTTAACTTACTGCTATTAATTACATTCATTTCCTATAAGAAATAGGCCTGTTTCATTTCCATTTCATTTTTTGTCCCCAAAAAGAAGAACGTAACAATGAGTTCTGAACTTGTCCCGCACAAGGGCTGCTGGTAGTTAGCACCTGGGACTTCTCCTCTGCGACATCCCTCTTCCTCAGCTACCCTCCACCACAAAAGATGGATTTTGGGGTTTTATTCAACAGCCAAAAGGCATTTTTAGAGCCAAAAAGATATCACTCTTGCCTTTGAAGTGCACCAATGGCCTAAGGAGGGAGGAAAAAAAGATTTTTTAAAAATTGTGTCATATAAGGTCCCTTTCTCCTTCTTCTAATTATTCAAATTGGCATGAATAGCGCAGTTCTATTGAAAATTAACTAACTGACTTGCTAAATGAGCAGGGTTCCATGAACAGCACAGTGAGAGGCGCAAACACTCAGGAGCAACACCTTCCAGTGGCACAAGGGGAGAAAGGAAAGTCACAGTGAGTGGTGGTTCCTGCTCCATGGGCAGAACACATTCCCCTCACCTGCTGGTACAAACAGCCGCCAAATCAAGCATTTTCTGCCCTTCTCTGACTTGTTTGTGACACACAATTCCTGTGTTTATTCCACCTTTCAGCCTCCTACTGGGAACAGGCTGTCCCAGGAGCCAGGTGAGCCCAGCAGGGACTGCGGGGAAGGGGAGGCAATCAGCTCCATGCTGGAAAAGGAGAACACAGGGAGCACCCCATGGGTGTGGAGCATCCCAGCCAGGCTGCAGCACACCAGCACTGCCCTCCCAAACCAGCCCAGCTGCCCAGGCCCAGGGGAGCTGCCCTGGCTCCTCTCCTGGCAAGATGTGCTCAGCACAGATCCCTTTTCCAGGAGAAAACAGGGATACTGCAATTTGACAGCTGAGAACATCCAGCATTACAGAGGAGCTCATCTACCTAGTTTTTCCCAGCAGGGAGAGCCTGGTTTGAATTAATTCTACTAATTCATATCATCAGCTTAATACAAGACAGCCTTTGCTCCACTGAGGCTTAGATTACCTTTTTCATCAGCAAAATTAGCTGATTTCTTTTGTTTGCAATCAGCATTTCTGCTGATCCAATACATGGGGGTTTGATACATTAAAGCAACAAGTCATTTCCAGATAGAAAAGCTCTCGACAGCAACATTATACTTCCTGGGAGTACTTTCTCCTTCCTCAGACTCTTAAGGAGTAAAACCACGGAAAAAGATTTCAAACATCACAGAGTAAAACACGAATGTGGAAGGGAAGGGGAATTGCATTTCAATCGCCCTCTTCATTCACACAGGGTGGAGTTAAAGTAAAATCAGTGTGAAGAGCCCAGCGGCATAAGAGATGTCAGTCATACAACTTACCATTTTTGCTGTTTCCAAAGAAAATTAATTACATTTCATCCTGGTTTTTTTTTTTTTTACCCTCAAATACCTCAGGAGTAGTGATACAAAGATTACCACCACTATCACAGAATGCAGTTCTAATATCTAATTATTTTCCCCCCTCCTTCTATGAGAATAAATAGACAGAATCTTGAAGATAGATGAGACTTTATGGGCTAGCAACACTGTAGAATATTTGGGTTTGTTTGCACACACAGATGGCCTCTTTCTGGTAAGAACTCAAATTTTTCAAACATATTTCACCTGCACAACCTCTTCCAAACCAGCAGCAGTACCAGAGCTTGTCTTTAACATAAAAGCTGGTGCTACTCAACCAGATTTCCAAAAATTACAGACATTTATCGTCAATACTTTGCAGAAAAAATAAGTACTTTTCATAAAAAATAAGATTATACAACAGCATGCTGAGAACACCTTAAATATTTCCTGCTTCGACAGCAGATATTGCTGTGGTTGTGAGAAGGACATGACAGAAAGATGTTCACAGAATCCCAGAATGGTTTGGGTTGGAAGGGACCTTAAAGCCCATCCAGTGCCACCCCTGCCATGGCAGGGACACCTTCCACTGTGCCAGGCTGCTCCAAGCCCCAATGTCCAACCTGGCCTGGGACACTGCCAGGGATCCAGGGGCAGCCACAGCTTCTCTGGGCACCTGTGCCAGGGCCTCCCCACCCTCCCAGGGAGGAATTTCTTCCCAATATCCCATCTAACCTTGACTTCCTTCATTTTGAAGCCATTCCCCCTTGCCCCATACCCAAAAAGACTGCATTCCACACCAGATAATTGAAAACCCAGCAGAAACCACCATGAGGGATCTGATTAAAGGCAACAAGACCTTTCCACTGACTTCAGGTGCCTTGAGGTCACTTCCTAAACCTCCAATTTCATGGAACAAAGATTGTTTTGTGATTTATTTCCGAAGGGATTTTGAAAATGCAGCGCTGGTGGTGGCAGCTCAGGCTGATGTGATGTGAGACACCAGAGAGGACTACAGAACAGCCAGGTTCAATTCTCAGTACATGACTTCCCTGTGTATCTAAGATTAATCTCCAGCACTTACCATAATGGGAAGGGAGCCCAAGCACCTCTAAAGTCGAAAAAAAGCCAGCAATAAGCTCCCCTATTTAATTTCATTTCTGTCTTCATGGTTTAAGAGTAAGATGCGCTTTACTGAGCAGGACACAGTACAAGTCCCTGAGGTACAGGAACAGTGATTTATGCAATATTTTGTACACATCTAAGCACAGATCTGAGCATCGTCTCCCTCTTGAAGACTCACTCCCCTTGCTCTGCCTTAATAAAATAATGTAAAGATGCAACCATTACACCTAGGCAATCACCACCATCGTGTCAAATCAGACTAAATAAATGATGTAGAAGCTGCAGCTGCTCCATCAACAAGACCCACTGCTTTGGAGAAAATCTTGAGGGATAGGTACCACACAGAAATAACAACCTTGCTCTCTTGAATTCCTCCTCTTCCCACCAGGGCTGGGGGATGCATCTCCAGGTGTCAACACTGACTCCAGCCTGGAGCTGAGCTCCTTTTAGGATTGCCCCTCTCCCAGAAAAAGCAGTGGTTTAACAAGTCCCTTCTAAAAATGTGAAGCACATACTTCTTTATTTCAACAGGAAAAGCATTGAGAATCTAATACCACTCAGTAGTGTGGTAGTGAAGACCTGGAATTTTAAGGCTTGAATATCTGATCTTCATTCTTTGTTGTTTCGCACTTTGATTTCTTTCCCGAACTACTTCTTAGTCCTTCCTGTGAGCCACCATGAAGGAAGAAATATCCACAGAGAGATGGGTCCTAATGCAATTATCTGTAATTTCACATTTGCAGGGTCTCACGTCCCTTTAAAGCCACTGATTTATCCTAACAGCTCTACAACAAAAAGCCCCCCAGTCAGCTGGCTGGTTGTTCCCTAGAAAATCCTTAAAAATATCCACAAAGGAGATAACACAGCCCACCACCTCCATCAATGAATGATGAACACAAAAACAGCAGCAATTCCCCTCTGTGCCCAAACATCCAGCACAGGGTTACCTCACTTCACCTCGGGAAACTGCTCTGACTCTGCCTTGAACAGTCATGCACTGAGCTTCCAGCTTCCACCTGGAGACCTCTCCTTCCCCCTGGTAAGCCTGGCCAAGCAGCATGTTTGAGCCAAATTCCTGGCACAGAGGAACAGGGAAGCAGCTGCAAGCTGGAGAGGGGTGGCTGGATGTCCCTGGATGTCACACGGAGCCCGCGGTCCGCCCCCCGCCTTGCTTCCAAGGCATTTTTCATCCAAAAAGCTGCAGCAGGAGCTGCTTGATGTGCCACTGAGGATAAACTTAACACAGAACAAGTGAGCTCTGCTGAAGCCAAGGGGCTGAGATGCTGCTGCTAATGTGTCAGCGAGGAAACATTTGCCATATGCACGTCTGCTGCTGTGCCATTAGGGGATGGAGCGGCTTCAAGGGGCCTCCTCTTTTTGCAGATGAGCTAGAGAAAAAAGAAATCTTTCTTCACTAACGTGATAACACTTAAATGGCAGAATAAGTGCCGAGATGCTGCTCAGAACCACAGGAGGTGGCTCAGGCAGGCTGCTGAGGAGCGATCCCAGCACAGGCACCCATTCCATGCACGTCTGCCGCCTCCACGGCTGAACCGACAGCTGCAACCTCGCCAAAAACCAGCAGGTAGAATTCATGATAGAGCTAACAAAGCAGCTCGCTTCACTCTGAGCTCTTCTGAACAGCTGTATAGGGTCCAGCATTCCTACTGGGGATTTATTTTTTATGATTTCCTAACTGTGGTCCCATGGAAATGGCACAAGCAGGGATGAAAGGGAAGCACACTGCAATCTGTGTTCCCAAAATGACACCAGTGATTGCTCCCTCCTGCTTTGCAGGGTAACTCCTCAGCATCAAGGAGGAGAAGACAGGATTTTTTGTGCTAAAGGCCACATTACCTGAATGTCTGTGTTGGCATGGTTTGATCCTAGGGCCCTACGCCATATCCTATCCAATCTCGCACCCTATCCTGCAGGTTAGCCCCTGAAATCCCCAGCTGGGAGGGGAGTTGAGAAATCAGGCTGTGTTCTGAGAAGCAGAGCTTCAGAAACCTCCAGCCCAGGACAGGCAGCTGGAAAGACACAGGTGAGAGAGGAACTGGGTTCTGTAAAACCTGCTGTGATCCATTCCCTACTTTGATCCCAACTCCCCAGCCAGCACTCAGGCACGGGAGCTTATGGACATCCCTGATGGAGGCAAAAATATTTCCTTACTCCACTCCTTCAACACAGATTTAGGAGTTTACTCCAGTCCCAGCTTTGGGCAGGGGCCTTTTCCATTTTTTTTTCTTTAAAAAAATATTCTTAGAACATCATCAGTTACAGTTCCATGGTGAGATGCTGAAGGGATACATCCATAACCAAGCCTAGACACTCACAAGATCTAAGCCATGTTCGAGCCTGTGATATACATAAATGGGCAGCAGACTAGCCAAAACCAATTGCAGTATTTTCATATCATGTTAACACAGCTATAACTCAAACACAATCAGCCAGGGCAGGGCTGGATCAGTGGCACAGGAGCAGGGGATGCTGCAGAGCTCTCCTCCCACTGATGATGAGGAGCAGCCAAGTCAGCAACAGATCCCACTAGAATTCAAAACACAGAAACCAGCTTCTGTCTTCTTTCAGCTACCTACATCTCATTCCAGCTGGCAGCATCCTGTCTCTGTATTTTGATTTAATGTTACATTTCCCAAAAGTGACCACATTCATTTTCTGTGTATAGGGAGCTTCTTCCTATTCTGCATCTCATACACCTGCACAGTGCTCTTCAGCTTTGGGCCACAGTTTAGGGACCTGTCTGAACTCAAAAACCACCATTTAAAACCAATAAAGCACAACTTTCTGTTTCATGGTGTAAATTTTCCTGGATGCCACTTGCATTTTTTAAAACCAAATACCGTGCAGAATAGTAATTATGAAGCAATCTTTGGTACAGAAAGAGGTTTAAGAACCACTCTGGGAGTATTTACACCTCATCCACAATTCCGAGTTCAGCAAGACCCTTCAGACCTGAAGCGAAGAGACACAGAATCCTTTTGAGAAGGTGTAGTTGCACTGTTTTAGAAATCTTTCTTTTCTTTCTCATGGAGAACAGAGATAAGTTGCATTCCTGTACTCTTTTAATCTCATTGTTTTGGTACTGGATGTTGTGGGATTTTAGCCTATCATTTTGGGGGGTAGAAAACTCTTGACCAATGGTTGCTAGATTATTGATCCTTATATAAAGAAACTTTTGTAAGTAAAGTCCCCTCAATCGCCATCTTGGGTGCTGTCTGCTAGACTTTCCTGTGAGCTCCTGCGAACCCCCACGAATATCAGAAAAACAGAGCAACAAGAAGGTTTGTCAGATATCGGTTAGATATTGACTGAATATTGGGTTAGATTCAGCACCAAACACCAGTGCCTCCTGCATGCCCAGCATGGACACAGGGACTGCAGAAGGCTTTAAATAATGCAAGTTATCCTTGCAAAGTGTGTGTGTGCCTTCAGATCTCTGCAGAACAGTGAAGGGTATAAACTAATCCGTGCTATTTTCCACCAAAAACCGAAACTGAAGCTGACCTGGCGAGCAGGAACCACCTAAAACGATTTTGAGTCCTGCTTCCAGCTCCCTTTAGGGAGCACACGGAACGGAACCCATGGAGGCAGGAGCAGGGGGTCACACGTCAGTGCAGCTGTGGGATCAGGAAGCTTCTGGATTCAGGGAGATGAACTGCTGCGGTCATGAGAGGCGCATCATGAGCAGGGCCAGGCTGGAGGAAATAATCCTGAAAGCACAGGGCAAATGGAGCGTTCTCCCACGCCCCCTCGCAGCCACGCAGCTGAGCCCACGCTGGCATTCTCCTGCCAAATCAACACATGAATGGAAGCGGGGGAAAAGCCCAGCTGAAAACGGCCTCACAGCAGTCAAAGCAAGGAGAAAAGCCATACAGAGCAGGGGGAAAAAATACACATTCTGCTCAGCTGTAGGAGCAGAGAAAAAACGTGTAATAAATAATTGAAAAGGCTTCCAAAGACCATTGAATACAATCAGTAGGAATTGAAATATAATAGGATTTTTTTTAAGAATTGTACTGCCAGAACAATACAAATGGCTACAGGATTATAATTCATGTGGAAAGCCCAGGTCAAAATAGGCCAGCGCAGACATCCAAACATGCCAAAGCTCTGCAGATGCTCACGCAGGAAGAGAAAACTGATGGGGAGGAGTTAATGCAATGCTGTTCCATTTGTGAGAGTGGGACAAAATAACACAGGGCCCCTGAAGAAATCAGAAATATGGATTGCAAAAGATGGAGAAGACTCAGAAAAGCAAGCAGGACGTGAGTGCACAGTGCGTTTGGCTGGCCTTGAGGAGGGACTGAGCAGAGTGTGCGTGCATCAGCCAGGCTGGCCCCACAGGGACCCTCACTCACACCTGAGGGCACAGCACAGCAGCCACAGGCAAAGGACAACCTCACCCACTGTACTGTTTTCATCATCCTGAGGACAACACTGACCCAAGTATTCTCCAAGTTCTTCCACTGTGCTCCAAGCAGATCTCCTTTCTCACGGGGATCAACTGAGCTGACCCTCTGGGAGCCCTTCTCCTTCCGCCCATAAGGATTCTCCTTACAAATACTTTATTATTCAAATGTTCAAATACAGCTCCTTTTCCAATCCAATGTCACATCAGGGCCTCAGTTATGATAGAATGTCAGTTATTATCTAGTGTCACTTAGTTATTTTACAGGGTCACCAGGTAAGGGCCAGGGAACACCACATACCCCTGGGAAGTCCCCACAGAGCCACAAGGAATCGCTAAAGCCATCTCAACAGCCTTCCCACTTTACATACTTTGGCCTCTGGATCATTTGTGCAGAAACTACATGAAAACCATCACATTTCAAAGGTGCTTATAACTCCAAGACAGGCTGGATGAGGCTCTGAGCAACCTGGGATAGGAGAAGGTGTCCCTGCCCATGGCAGGGGATGGAATGGGATGGGCTTTAAGGTCCCTTCCAACACAAACCATTCTGGGATTCTATGATTCAACAGCACAGCATCAGTTTGGGTTTTTTGACAGCCTCTCTACATGGCTGTCAAGGTTTTATCATCTTCCCCAGGGACTCGTCTCAAAAGCTTTTTAACCCTGGCGCATTCATTACTTTGGGAAGTGATGCAGCATTGCTTAAATTTCATTTATATCCCTGTTCCTTCTTTTGTTTTGTCATTATTTCCCTCCTTGTGTCCAGCAAGGACTAAGTGCAGTAACCTGTGGTCTCCATGTCCAGCCCTGCAGGTCCAGCAGGACAATTCCACTGCCCAGGGTCTGTGATTCCCTGAGACAGAGACACTTGGACACAGTTGCACCCCATGCTAAAAGGCAGCCAGCCAACAGCTGGACACTGCCGAGCTCACTGGCCCCTCTACTCCCACATTTAGCTTTTTGCACATGAAAATAGCAACTGCTTTCCTGAGAGTCAATCCTGCAATGTCTTTATTTCTCTGCTCTTTTAGGGTCAAGCATGAGGAGGATTTCTTTTTAAAATTAGAAAAAGAATTATGTTTATGAAGTCCAAACCAGGCTGGCTCTCTTAGATACACTTTTATTATGGTAGGAAAGCAATACTGAGGCTAAATTAAAAAACATTCAATTGGATATTAAGAAGAAGAAAGAAAAAAAAAGCGAAATGGGGGAGTCAATTGTGCAATGTGATTGCACCACACAAAGCCAGCTTTGAAACAGTGCAGCTACACGGCCCCAGCTATAAACCAGTGCTGTGCAAGGTCCTGAAGACTGTGCACCTCCCTCCCAAACCCATGCCTGGGATAGTCATGGCTGAGCAAGGAGTCCACAGCTGGAAAGTGTTCAATGTTATTCATAAGAAAAACCATTTAACTGTGTCCAGTTCCCTAGAACAGCATTTAACTCAGAACAACACAACTGTAAATGCTGGTGCCATTTATAGCACCTGTAAATCATCCACTGCCACACAACTGATAAAGCCAGGCTCAGGAAAATCAGCGTCCAGAGCAATATGCACCAAAACACCATAAATCCTTCAGGCAGTATTACTGTATTTTTCCATCCTCGTGTTATATGCAAATTCTGTGCAACTGAATTATGATACGGTAGCTGAGCACTTACCAATTATATTTTAAACAGACTATTTAAAGGTGCCTTTATCCCATTGCAAAAAACATCCTCAGGACAGCGACAGCAAAGAAGCCTCCACCCCAGAAGCTAATAACAGGATTCTTCTCTCTTCACCTTGTTTCTCTTCAGTTGCATTTTTTATAATTAAAAATTACATAACAGAAAGCCACTGCTTTCTCATCTACAGTGAATCATTTAATACGTATGTCAGTGCTCATAAAAAGCCCCTACTGCATCCAGGTGAAGTTGACATCCTCAAAACCCCAAAGGCTAAACCCAGAACATCACTGGGAGAGCCTGAAGCTGAAAAAGAGCAAGGACAGAATCACCATGTCTGCTTCATCAAGAGCAACCAGTTTCTGTTCAAGACCAGCTTGGACAGGTCTGGAGCAACCTGGGCTAGTGGAAGGCGTCCATGCCCATGGGGTCCCTCCCAACCTAAACCATTCTAGGATTCTATGACAGGTTTTAAAAGATGCTGAAATAAAAACTAAAAATGGTATGTTTTCCTTATTTTTTTTCTCACTTCCCCTTGGCTAAAAGAGAAGCAAAGTCTAAGTGCTCAGGTTTACTAAAAATGCTGTTAAGCTTAAAACCAACAATAAAAAAATCAGGATATTCTGCCTGGCAATCAGTTCACTCTCCCATCTGATAGGCAGATTCCTGTAAATGCGACACTCCCTCATCTCCTCACTTTGCTGTGTGGTTACACCTGAGCCCTTCCTATTTATGATACCACCATCACCACCCCTGGAAGGGCTTTTCCAACACAGCCAGACCTAGTGCTTAGCTGGGAATCTGCCAGAGGAACTCACAAGGAATCCAAACAGCAGAAAAAGCCGTTTTGATAAGCAATTAGGTGAAATCAGCTTTGTGTTGCACCAATATCAGCCTGCCTCCTCACAGCAAGATTATGGGAGGTAGTGACTGATGGCTGGGATGGAAGAGACCCTCTAAAGTCCCCCAAAATGCCAGGGAAGGAGAGAAATGCCATGGGAAGAAGGGAAGAAGGGAAGAAGTTGCTTAGCAACTCTTTTTATTCTAACAGCCAGTTGGGTGAAAGAAATTGAAAGGATAAAGGTGAAAGAATTAAACATAGCAACTTTGTCTTCTCCAAGGTCCTCAGCTGACCTGAGCCACATTACTCAGATGGTTTTTGAAGGGCTAAGTCAGCCTGTGCCAGCTGCGGATGCAGGGCAAAAATAGCAGCAATCAGCAGCTCCCCAATGAGGAAATAAAGCAGCAGAACCCTTGGGAAGGCAGCCTCAATCACCTTCAGCACCTACACAAAGCAGCCACTTGGATTCCCGTACCCAAATGCCAACAACTCCCCCCCAGGCAGCCCAAAAACTGAGTTTCTGAGGAAGAACCAGAGATCAAACTTTAAACACAGCCAAGATGCCAAACCAGGAGCAGCAATTCCTGGGGTGTTTGCCAGCCGGCACCAGCTGGAACGGAGGCTGTAACCCCAACTGCTCGGTTATTCCTCACTTTTTAGGCCAGAAAAAGATCTTGTCCAGGCCTCTGAATTCAAAGAACAAATGCTAACATGAAGCTAAAATGTGACAGGAGGAATGATGTAGGTGCTCACAGATCCCAGGGCTTAAAGCTGGGCTTTCCAGCAGCTTCACTCTGAGCAACACACAGCTGAGAGCCAATAAAACAAGGGAGTTACTCGATGCAAACGAGCCTTTCTGCAGGCACAGTGGCTTAAAAAGAAAAATAAAAGTATTGATTTTTGCTGTTATTTGACACAGAAGATCAATCTGCATGTGAGCAGTGCATTTCAGTCTATAACGTAACTGATAAAAGTGTAATGGAACATTAATCTTCATTTAGGGTTGCTTAAGTGCCTTATTGTAAGCGGGGGGGGGAGAATCTGATTTTATATAAGGCAAAGTACAGTCTCAGAGAGGGACATTAACAGATTTTTTATCAGTGTATAAAAACCAAGACTGGTATTTCAGAGTATGGCAGATGTATTCATGAGGAGAGGAGCAGGTAATCCAATTTTGCATGATAAAATCCCACACTTTTGTATTTTCATCATGGCACTCAGCTCCCCTCAATGGTTTGAGAGTGAAAAGCCATCCCAGGCTGGCAATGTCCCCCCTGAGCCACCAGGATTTCGCTCCCTGCGAGCGGCCACGCACCCTCACAGAATACCAATGACATGGGATGGCACAACTGGGAACCAAACCAAGGGGCTCCAGAATAGGCCAGCACAGTGCAGCAACAAATTCTGTTTATGTTAGAAAATCAAACCAAAGACATGGGGTAAATACATTGCCCTGGTCACTTCTCACCCACTGCACAGCGAGGAGTCCATGGGTGTATTACAGGCAGGGTTCAAGGGCATGCCCCTGACACTTCCCTCCTCCCCTCTGAGCAAGAACATGATTGACTGATTGATTGATATAAAACCAGAAATGATTGATTTACTCACTATTTACCTGGGAAAAATATTCCATTTCCCATCCAAGCCAGCTAGAGTGGGAAAAGATCTTGAATATTACATATTGATGAGGCTTACAAGTTGTTTGAAATCAGAATTAATTAATTACAGTATTTGAAAACAACTAGAGGAAGATGTGAAATCAAGAAATGTTAAGCTTCAGTCAGGGAAGTCAGTGTGCTTGGTTTTTCTAGATAAAGAAACTGTCCTGTTACTCAAACACTCAAAAGGCAGGACAGTGACTTCGAGAAGCTTTATTGGAGAAGCCTGGCAAGTGGCTTGGAAGGAACCTCAGAATGTCACAGAGTGAAAAGAAGAGGGAAATCTTCACGAGAGTAAGTTCACCATCAGGAGGCTTCCCTGAAGGTCGGCGTAAGGGCACAACTCCTGTGGAACACCCCAGAGCCAGACCCTAACCCAGGATGGGTGAGTGCTCCTACAGCCTCCCTGCCTCCGTTCAGTCCTCACTCATCCCTCTCCAATCACACAGGAATCAACTTCAGTAATGAAAAGTGCCCCAAAACCCCACACCAGCATCCCTGCTTCGATACCGAGATGGGCTCAAACACAGCTCCAGCAAGGAGTGGCCAAGGAAGGGCTACACACGATGGGTGGCACTGAACTGTGCAAATTAATCAAGACTAGAGAAAATGGCAAAATCCCAAGGGGCCAAAGAAAAGCCACACAATTAAGCTGCCTAAACCTGAAATAAACTTATCTTGACAAGCACAAGGTAACACAGATTAGAAGGAGTAATGTCCAGCTGTGACCCGGGCTTCACTGTAGACAATTCAATGACAATGTTTCATTGGGATTCAGAAAACTCAGTGAAAACGTGATAAAAAATAACACATAAAGCTACATCAGCACTGTGGTATTTTATTTCTTGCATTCATTTCAGTATTCATCATAGGATATTCTGAATACTGAGTGAAAATACTTAAAAAAACTAAATCAAAAATCAATTTGTACCGATTTGTATGGCAAGATGAGCTGTAACACATACTCACATTTTATTCTGGTGATCAGGATTATATTTCACAATCATCCTAACACACACTTTGTTTATGCACATCAACAGTCAACTGGTCTCACCAGCAGAAGGCTTCACCCTGATAGACTGTAATTCAGTAGATCTCTCACAAATTCTAAAAAGCCCTCTCGAAGGCACAGCACCATTTCACAGCAAGCTCTAGCCACGGAAAACACTCTGGAGAGGCGTCGTGATGCGGTACCATAACATGCCAGGCAGTTCCTGCAGACTGTGCCTGTCTCATCCCATCTCTGGTGGAAGCCCCACAAGCCCCTCGCTGCTGGGCACTATTAGCAGACCCAGGAGCTGCAGCTCCTCTTCCCTAATTTCTACTGACCGGGGGATGTTGTTTACCCAGATTAAATTTTCATGCTCAGCATGAGAGATTCCACATGCGTCCCCCGATGCCTTCCCTAAGAGGGAAGAATTTGTATTCCTGAGCAGCCTCACAGTCAGCTTATGCTTCCAGACAGCTCCTTGCCAACAGCCCTTCATTAAGTCATCAGCTCAACCCTAAGCTTCCCGTTGCATGAGCTGCCCTGTCAATGGATGTTTTCCCTGGAAAGAAGCGCCGTATTCTGTACGAGGAGGCTCGATCAAAATAACAGAGCAAGGAGAGCTGAACAACAATCCTGACTGGCACATTTCCTCCCACTTCCCCAGACTGAGGGCAATGCACTCTTCCCGCTTGGATCATTTCCTGTTGGTCCCACACACCAAGTCTGTATGTTTTCACTCATCTCACAGTAAGAGTTACTTGAATTCCCTCTCTTCAAGGAATATTTTGGACTGTTTTTTTAGCCTAGAAAACCTGTGGAACAAAACTCTACATGAGCCTTTTTTTTTCCTCTCCTTAGACATTTTATGAAAGCTCATTAAATGTGTCAAACAAATTACTGCTAGCTAGAGAGAGCCCAACCATCTTCAGCTCCTCTGGACACCCCTACTCTTGGTGCAGAGAGCAAAATTTGTATCTTCCAACTCCCCAAGGTAACTGAGACAAATCTAGGACAAGTCATGAATGAGCAAGTGAGCAGAAGCTGCAGGTACCTCTGAATATGTGTTCCTATTCTCCTCCACACCCCTCCCTCTGGCATGAAAATGTCACAAAAAGTTATGTGCCTGTACATATGTACATATAAAACCGGTGTGCACACATGGGTGCATATATATATGCATATCCTATAAAGCCAGTCAAACACCTGGAAGGCACCAACACACATGTCTTTGCATTTCAAAACTGGGGTTGCTAAAAATGCCAGTCCTTACCTCTTCCTCCCATGGTGCCAGGCTCTCCCAGCTCAAACAGATTTAACAGCACTGTGCTAGAGCTTCTGCCAGCTGGTTTCCAGGACAGGAGACATCTCTCATCCTCTTAAACATCAAAATTGCTTTCCAGAGGGGCTGCAAGGCAAGCTTTAAAACCACTTTCCTGTTAATTATCCCAGCACTGGTTTTTAAAATAATTTCCAAAACTGTTGCAAATACTTCCCATGATTATAAAAGCTGCATTTATTTATTGCCTTTAACCTAAACCTCAAGTGGTCTTGATTAATATTAATTCAAATGAGACCTCCCCCTCTAAAGAACACCACTGCACGGCACTTCTAAATTAAAGCAGTATATTCTGTGACTGTGCAGCCCTCCTCCAAGGAGATGGGAAGAGCTGCCTGCAGGAGAGGAAGGATGGGGTGGGGAAGAAGAGCCCATAACCCTCGTGACACGTGCATGTCAAGCTCCCCGAGCCGAGGCGCTCGCAACGACTTCAGATGAATTTCCAGTAATCCTGGGAAACTACATTTCTGACAGGAACAGCCCCAGCCTGCAGCTTTATGTAATTTCTCCTCGATGCCAAGCAACAGCCAGGAGCCTCTGCTGAGTTGTGTTCTGATGGCTCAGGTTAAGAATAAGCCGTGAAATCACAGCAGAATTCCAGATGCCAAGCAAAGAAATAGCTGCACTCTACTGGGGTTCTGCTCCCCGTGTGCTTCCAAACATGAGATGACAAATACAAAGGATTCTTAATACATTTAATGTCTGGCTGAGCATCAGATTCACGTGTCAAAGAGAAGTGTCTCACAACAGACCAAACATCTTTGGTTGCAACAAATAAGATGATGGGTTTTAATCAAAACACTGTTCTCCAGGAGCATCAGTTTGGTATCTGCTATGGAAGTGCTACTTTTAGCAGTGTATCGCTTGGAAGTTGTCTTGTCTGGGGTGGGTTTGGGTTTTTTCACTAAAAACAAAGCATTTGTTATGCACTGACAGTATTTGTATTATGCAAAACAAAACTCTTCGTGCTGTACACTACCAAAAACTTTAAAGCAGGAGACAAGGACAAAGTATAAATGCCAATAAACCTACAGTAAAAAACAGTTTCAGAAACCTCCAGGTACTACCAATATCCTTTCCTAATTGTAGGCTTCTATGGTTAGAGCTTCACACTATGGTGGTTGGAAACAACATACATGAAAAATTAAATAAATTTTCAAAATTGCTCCTGCCATTCATAAGCATGATCTGTTCTTTACCCTACAGAAGATAAACCAACAAACAAATAATTCTATCAAAGCAGCAGGAGAATAATACAAGTTTAAATAATAAAAAAGATATTAAAGACTCCTGGTTGTTTGTTTTTACCCCTGCTTTAAACTTTGCTCTCATCTGCTGAACAGAATCTTGGTTTCTTGCTTTAGGTAACAAAAGCACACTTGGAGTTTGATGGGAAGCTCTCACATGACCTCTCTCTGCACCCAAAAATATTTGTCTCTGAGTGCACATATTTTACAACCTTCAATTCCTTTGCTTTAGTCCCTGCCAACAGCAGCCCTTCCAAAAGGTGATGAAATATTCACCACGGACCTCCTGGATTTGTACCTGCAGCTGCTCAGGCTGAAAGGCCCTGCTGGAGGTGAATTATTTACAAAACTGGGTTTTAACAACCACAGCTGTCAAAGGAACTTGTGCTGTTTCACCAGGTACAGCAGCAGAGAGTGTCTGATGCTGATTTGGGGATGAGCAGGGAAGATGAAGAGCGACTGTATCATGGAATGAGACCAGATTAAAACTCCTGTGTAACCAAACCTACCCAGCTTATCTCCCCAGGAGAAGGCAGTCAGCCTGGGATCACAGCCCGGCCCCAGCTGACCACATCCACGCTGCTTCTGAAGCTCCTGAATGACTTATGACAACCCTACATGATGTTTTTGATAATCCTTTGAGACAGTTCCTGCTCTTTATCTGAGCATTTCTTTAGCCTGATGTTATTTTATCATTTAGGTTTAAATTTATAATCCCTCTGGCCTGAGAGAAGGCACAGATCACCCAGACAGCTGAACCCTGACTCCACTACACAGGATTCCTGCATCCCTCATGATCGTCACCAGAAGAGATGCTACAAGCACATTATAGTATTTATACTGCTAATACCAATTTCAGTGTGTAAACAGCTGATACAAATCAGTCCTTCTCTTACATACAGATGTTGTTGGCCGACATAACATCCATCTTCTTCTAAATACCACAAATATCCCTTATTATTTCACTTCTGAGCTTTCTCCTTGCACCTGAAAATCCCCTTCTTGGAGTCTCTGCAGCCTTTCTCACCATCGCTTTCCTCATGATCGCTGTGTTCTGGAAACATCCTCAGAGGTGAGACCAAGCACACCTATCCCAGCAGGAGCTGTTATGTGGTTATTATTACATGGGCAAGAGAATCATTGCACCAGGACTTCAACATTCCCCTTGAGTTGTGTTATATTGCCCAAAAATACTGCAAATGTCCACCCAGGGTGAAGAAGAGCTTTGTCTTCCTCAGAGAGCCTCTGTTCCAGCCCTGTGACACAAGGCTGGGGTGGCAATGCCACCTCAGTGTGTCACTGACCCCACCAACAGCTGCACCATAAATCCCTGGCATTAATTCATTACCCTGGCATTAAGAAAGTTCAGGTGGAATGTTCAAACCTATCTGGAGCTGCTGTGCCAACCCCTGCAGGAGGACTGGGAGCAATATTGATCCTACCTGACTCATCCCCCCTGAAAACATGGCTCCTCTGGGCATCCCTAACAGCCCAAAAATTTGCCATGCAAAACTGGAAATCTCCACTAATCCCTGGGATCAAAGAGAAGCTTAAAGCTTTAGGGATTTGGCTATCCTTGGCATGGTGTTCGTACAGAGTTGTATATAAGTTACACCCCTTCACTTATGGCTTTTTTAATGGCATTTGGAAAAACAGTACCCTAGGTTTATCGTTCAAAATAGAGATACACTGCATTTGAAGTCAGAGGGCTTTATACAAATTATAAAATTAGTACTTGGACAAAAAGATCAAGAAAAACTTGTCGCTTTTTTCACTGTGAAAGTGCAGATACAATTTTTAAGAAAAAGCTATCTGCCAAGAAACAAGCTTGTAGTAAAAATTTTTCAGGGGAAAAGCATCATGTCCTTTTCAGTTTGGAAAATCCTGAGTATTCCTGAAAGCAAGCGAAGAACTGGGAAGCATCAGTTAAAGGGTTTAATGTTATTGCAATGCAAATAGTAAACCATAATAAGAAGAAATCCTAGCAGACTCGGTAAAATGCATTTTAACAGAGCATCTTAAAAAATTATACCTGCCAGGCATGATGATAGCACAGTTTATTCACTGTGCTTCATGAATAATCTCTCGTAAGTCAAAAGGTATGAGGTTATGTAGTCAACAACTGCCACGAGCATAATGACTGAAAGGGTGATCACTGCTGGCACGTCAAGGGGCACAACCTCTTAATGCAATAAAAAAGCACTTTTACAGGAAATAACAATGATTTCAGAGCTGATGGAGTAAGCTGTGATTCTGCAAAGATTACTAACCTGCCCTATATACAGATATAATTGTACATGATGCATACAAGCATTTTTCAGCATATTATCCACTTTTCAGAAGAATTTGTATTTCAGGAAAAAAGCCAAAACAAAACCAACTCCCCCCTCCTTTACCAAACAGCCTTAACTTCAACTGCGGAGCCAGAGGCGCTCAAGTTGTGAAAAGTAAACACGTAACAGGAAGGCAGACTGGAGAATAAAAGCTCTGTGCAGACAATGATAAACTGAAACTGCAAATTAAACATCTCAAATTCCTGGAGCCACCTCCGAATCTGGGGTAGGAGCCCATTCGGGATCTGCCACGGCAGCATTTGGGCTCCAGGCACAAGCCCTGGGCACCTGCTGCCAGCAGGGACAGGGCTTGGGCAACAAAGCAGGGGGGGAAATGCTACTAACTTTCTAATTTGTTTTAAAAAATGGAAAAACAACATTTTGGTGTTTGGTATTTCCTGTATCCCAAATGCTCAGAGAAGCACAAGCCTCAGGTTCAGTGGAAAAGGTGTTTCCAGTGCCTAAAGGGGCTCCGAGAGAGCTGGAGAGGGGCTTTGGGCCTCCTCAAGGATTACTTTCTTTTTCTGCCTCACCCAAAACTTTACTGTGACAGCGAATCCATATCCAAAAAATTCAAATACTCCCACACCCTGTTCAACATCCCCTCTCAACACGACATCCCACAGGGCTTCCTTCTGATACAAGTGGTTTAGTTCTTACAAGTCAACCAACACGCTCCCTGAAGTGGCACTCCCTCAGGAAAACATTCAAATGAGCTCCTCTATTAAATTACAAAATAGATCTGCCTGCAGTTGTTTAACATGCACTTGAGCTTCTCTTACAACAGGGCATCCTTCAGTATTTAGCAGGAGCATGTTCCCATACTGTTCAATTATTTTCTTGCTAAAGAAACATCAGACCTCTGAAATGAAGGTTAACCACTTCTGATGTGCAAACACGGTGTATGAAGATATTTAGGACACCACTCATATCATTAATGACAATACTGCATTTATATGTAGTCTAGCAGCATGAAATCCAAAGAAGAAAACTGGCTGCAGGCTGCAGAAGCAGGTTTAAAAATGGATGCCATTATAATTCAGCAACATTAAAATCCAAGGGAGGAGAAAACCCCACCAATCTTAACTCTGTGTGGTCTGCCTTTTATGAACTTGAAATCTACAGCAGGATTTTATTGCAGGGTACTCCTGATGATTAATAACAATTATAATCCAGATAATCCTGATGATCTGGATTAGAAGAAGGTTTCTCCATCCTTGCAGGAATTCTTCTCTAGAAACACAAGACAGTTTTGTCCAAGACCTTTTCCAAGGCTGTGAAGAGGCCTTCCCTGCAGGGAGGTGGGGAAACACCTTGTTGGATCCCTTACCAACTCCTCACTCCACATATATACATTTTAAACAAATGAGTTCAGTTTCCCGAGCTGTGACTCCAGGTGAAGATGCAGATGTGCATCCAGGTCATGGTGACACATTTATCAGCCTGCCCTGGGAAATCCTAATGCCAGAACAGCTGGGATCATGGATTCAGCATCCTGACCCTGGGATAAACAAGAATGGTTACCATCAACTGCCTGCACTGCACAGCTGGAACCAGGACCCTCAAAGGCACCAGGGATGGGGAAAACTGCACCCAAGGCTGTGACAGAGCATGGCAGGACAGGACAGGGAAACATCCAGCACCAGAGACACCTGCTCTGCCACAGGTCAGGAACAGAAAAGCCATGTAATGTTTACAGAGCACGACATGAACACAGTCAGAAAAAAAAGTAAAATCCTGTTGTTTCCAACCAATTGAAAATAAGTCAGTAAAGCAAATTATCACTGCTTTGGTAGGATTCCAGTCCCAAAAAGCAAATAAAATCTTCCCCTTTCATGTGCATGTGTTTTGTTTGTTTGTAAGTAAAGGAAGGAAGACAATTCCATTAAATGAGAAAATAAATTGATATAGTTCTCAGTATCAGCCTTCGCTTTCAGCCACCCACAAAGGCCAAATTCTTGTACATTGTACAACTGGAATGCACTGGCAATAAGGGATTTCATTTCAATACCTCAGACAGGGATCAGAGAAGCCCTGCCAGGCAGGTCAGCGAGACCCAAAATTGGAAGGAGCTCCTTCCCAAGGCTCTCTGCAGATATGCAGGGCGAGAGACTCTGTCCTGCAGCACTCAGCCCCAGGAGGACCAACGCTCACACAATTATTCACACATAGCTCTGGGCAGCTCTTCTGCCTTTTAATGCTCTCAAGGCTGCACCCACAAAACTCTGCAGAACAGGAGCTCCAGTGCTCCCTTAATTCTTGTACTTGAAAGGAATGGTTTCAGATGACAGCAGAAGAAAAGAGACGGATAAGCAAAAATTTGGTGGGGAATAATTCAAATGTGAAACTGTTAATTAAATATGCAAAATACTTCCAGAAGCAGCAATGGATAGGGAAAAAACCAAAACAAACACAAATGCTGCATCTACTGTAAACAAGTGTGAACACAGAGAATAAATATATCTACCTTCCAAACTGGGATTTGACTTTCTAATCCCTTGTCTACAGATTTCAGATTCACTTCTTTTTTAAACACATGTTCTGTGAAGGATGTCTCTGCAACATTAAGACAAGAAGTAAATATTTCAGCATTTAGAAAAGAAACAGGGAAAACTGTTTGTTGTCCAAGATTTCTTGAATTCCTCAGAAAACAGCAAACAGCTTCTGCTCCTGTTTAACATAAAGGGTTTACCAGTATGTAAGTAAACAGTGTCCCTTGTTACCAAACAGGCAGCAGAGAGCTCTGACAAGCTCAGAACAATTCTAGGCACAATTCACAAGGCTGCAGATAAGAAAGGAAGAGTTGAACGGTTTAAAGCAGCTTGTGGAGGAGAGGAAAGAGAGCTGCATGCAATTTCATTATTACTTAAATTTCTGTACTATGTAAGAGCAGCATGAGAAAGAATCCCACTGTGCTGGACACTGTAAGCATGGAACAAGTGCAGTCTCCCCCAAAAAGCCTGTGAATAAAGCATAAATCAGAAGATAAACACTAGCACAAGGTCACACAGAAGACAATTTGTAATTCCTACTCAAGCTAATTTTCCTTCTATAGGACCCACCAAAAATCTCAAACCAGGTTTAACCATAAACACTGTAACTGCTATCATCCAGTCCTTATAAAATGCTGCTTGTTCCAGCCATTAGGACAAGTTTTCAGAACATGGTGGGTACGGCACAGAAAGATGGAGGGTACCACAACTCCCATCTTACACAGGTGCAAACAAACCTCTAAACATAACTGCAGTGGGCTCTAGATTAAAGCAGATCAGCCCTCAGCCTGTGAGCACGAATCACCCTCAGCTCAAAAGATGGTGTCCTGGTTTAGACTGGGAGAGAGTTAATTTTCTCCCAAGTAGCTGGTACAGTGCTGAGGTTCGGATTCAGCTTGAGAAAAGCGATGTTTCAGGTGTTGCTGAGCAGAGCTCACCCCAGTCAAGAGCTTTGCAGTGTCCCAGGCTGTGCCAGCGAGGAGCTGCACCAGGAGCTGGGATGGAGCATGGCCAGGACAGCTGATCCCCCTGGGCAGAGGGAGATCCACACCATGGCATGGACTGGGGCAGTCGGCTGGGAGGGACAGGCTGGGCATCAGTGGGGGGTGCGGGACTGCACTGGGATCACTCACCTGTCTGGGTTGTATTCCCCTCTTTAACAGTCTCCCTTTTCATTACAACAACAAAAATACTACTAATGATATCATTATTAGTTTATTTCAAGTATTAAACTGCTCTTATCTCAAGCCACAGGTTTTACCTTTTTCTGATGCTCCTCCCATCCCCCCAACATCTATTAACCATGACAGATGGTTTCCAGAAGCAGATCCAGTCAAGCCTGTAGCATCAGCTAAAACATTCCATGCTCACAGACAAAACCAATGCTCAGGACACTGCCAGGCTGCTGGCAGGAGCAGTTTTATGGGAAAAAAGGAGTAAGGCTTTTTGAGGGGAGTTTTATGGGGAAAAGGGAGAATACAGATAGATCAGGATGAATCTTATGTACACAAACTGACAAGGAGAGACACTCAGTGATTGACACTGTACATAACTGGGAAGAGTCTAGACAGGCTCTCAGTGTGTAAATATCAAATTATATGAAACATGCTGGAGGGACTTGTAGCAACCTCTAATTTTAAGGTTCTACCTTTAGTTTTAAAGAAAGGCAGCAATACAGGCTCCTTGCCCAAGCAGATTCTGCTGATTTGCTTAATCAGACAAATCACATAAACACTATGGTTTATAAAGACCTTTACAAGTTTATTCTCAATGAGTAAACTGAGAAAACCTATAGACCTGGGTTTTTTTTTTTCCTGAAGAAAAAGTGGGTGAGGAAGGAGAGTCCTCTGTCCCTTCATCCTTCACTTTCTCCTTCATTCTTCTTCACCCTCACAGTGAGCTACAGAACTGCCTTGTGCCCAGCATTGTCACTGTCCTGCCCAATGCTCACAGGATGGATGCTATTTTCCCTCTGAGAACAACATGAAAATAGTTTCCCACTGCATTCTTCCCAAACACTTTGGCCTAAATTATTAAAAGTTAAAATTCCTCATGTGCTTTTGTGACGGGTATCAAAACCAGAAGTCAGTGGCACACTCCACAACCTGCTAAGTTAAATAAAAGATTTGGGGGGTCTGAAATGGGGGTTTGATCTTTCACTTAAGAAATAAATGACCCACAAGATGAATGCAGGTCACCCTGAACACAGGGAGGAGATCTCCAGAGGGAGGACCAGGATTGTATCCAAAAAATCAAGTTCTGACAGCAACAGATGCTTCCTCTCAAACCATTTCTCTTGGTAGCAAAGATAAATCACTGCGTTTCTGCTGGATGCTAAGTCATCAGGTGTAACTCACCTGTCTCACACCAGGCACATCCCTGTGCCTGCACTTCTGGCAGTCTCCACCACAGAGCATCACAAAATCTCGATGAAATTCGATCCTCTCTACACCGTCTGCTTTTTGTGTTGATTGCCTTTAAAAATTTGCTTTCTTCTCCCTTCTCTTTACTTTCTGTCCTTCTCGAGAGAAAAGCTGGACAAGGTTAGCAGACCAACCTCAAAATGCTGAAATTGCTTCAGGAGGTTCCCTGATGAAGAAATACCAGCCCAATAGTGAGTTTTTAACAGCAAACCTGAGTCCCACGAGGAAAGTTAGCATTTTAAGCAACTTAATACTCTCCATCTCTTTTTCAGTTTAGTTCTGATTTTCTTTTCAGCAAAAGCACTTCAAGCACCCCCACACTTCAACCACAACAAGCTTGAGGGCTCAAAGTCACACATATGCCAAGAGGGTCAGGTGAAAGACAACCAAAACTCCCTGCAAAGACTTTGGTCCAGCAGTGAGTGACCCGCTTGCCACAAGTACTCCATGGCCCAAGGTGGGCCAAAAGCAGCACTGTGTGTTTATTTTATTAACAGCAAGTTCACTTATCTTAAATATGCCTGACATCACCATTGCTCCACATCAGATGCCATTCTCCAGCTCTGTCTCCTCCCCTCCTCCAGGCTTCCAGTAAAAATGAGACCTTGCATTAAACTTCCAGTAAAATAATTACAGTTGGCAGGTATTTTTCAACACTGATTTGGAAGCCAAGAAACCAAAGCAAAACAAAACAAAATCAAGTCAAGCATTTCCCAACTTTTCTCAGAAACAGCTTGTTCTGTACATCAAATACTGTCACTGGTGGATGGTTTTGCTCTCCACTATTTCACATGTGTTTTGAACTTCACAAAAGCACTGTCTGGATACCTTACAAAAATTTCCCATGATAAAACAGGGAAAAAAGTCTTAAGTCCTTCAAAACAACAACAAAAAATTGATGCCAGAGAGAAAATTACCTCCTCAAAAACAAGGGACTTTATTTTTTGTGGAGAAAACAATGAAAAAAAAAAAAGAAAAGCAAAAAGGAGCCAGAGTCCTTCACACAATTTCTAGGCAGCCTCCATCACCACCATCACTTTCTTCTGCACGCAGATGATATGCTAAGGAGCCCTTTAGATAATGTAGTCCATATATATGCTGTGGAGGTGTTTGCTAAAACACTAATGCCAGCACTCAGTCACTACAATGGGCGTGCTTTCTACTTCATTCCATTAAAAATTTGTTAGAAGAGGTCACAGACAAACTTGACAAGAAAGAGAACTTCATTTTCAGAAGCATTTTAAGTCAGTTCACCTCCAGTTCATATTTCAGCAGTGGCAAGGCTGTCATTAGAGCTGTTTCCTCCTGGCACTGCTAACTCAGCGCTCTCTTCATTCCCACACTTTATCATTCCCCTTTCCTGTTTTTGTACTCATTGCTGCCTTCTGAGGATGCTGAGCAAGGGCAGGAGGAAAATCAAGAGAGCCCTCAGCTTTCTGAACAGCCACCTCAGGAAGCAAAGCATTTAACAAACACACTGGAATGCTGATCTTTAATTTTCAGGCCATTTAGCCAAAGATGCGATGTACAGAAAGGAAAAAGTGATGTTCTAACAAACCCTGAGGTTTCAAAAACAACAGTTCTGTCCATTCAGAGAATCACACATAACACTTCTTCCTCGGTCTATACCTACCACTTCTGTCTCACTCCACACTCTTTAAAAAATTCAAGATGTTTAACAAAAAGTAAACCAGGTCTGACTGCAAACATCTTTTGCCAGGATAACTCTCAAAATTGCCTAAGGGCTTGAGATACTCAGATGCTTTAACTAATAATTGAACAGGACACTGCATTTTGTAGATGGCTCTGAGACCTTTGTCAGTATTTTTTTTCCCCACATATACCCAGGGAAGAGGATGGATCATTCTGGAGATGAGTCACTACTGAAACAACAGAATAAACTCCCGTGAAATGCTGTGGGGTTTGTGCTTAACATCCTTCAGCTCCTTTTTGGGAGAATGTGGCAAGGCTCTGGCAAACGCTCCTCCCACAGAAATCAAGCAGCAATTTTACTTGTCAGTGAAATTAATCTACAAGTGCTTAATATGCATTTCAGTCTCCACTTATCTTCACCTCCTGCTTGAGGTTTGCTCCCTCACAAAGCTGACAAAGGAGAATGGAAAGCCACCAAGAGCAGGACAACTGCTGACACCAAACCCACAGCCAGGACAGGTTTCCACAGCCCCAGACAAAGCTCCAGCACATCTGCTGCTGTTGACATGTTGTGTTTCCGAAGATCACCTCAGATGAAGTGCCTGACTATGTACAAATGCTACAACGTGGTTTAGACCGGCTTCCACTTCTAACAAGCTCAGCAGCAACATCTTTTGGCTAAAGGCAATTAGCACATGTAAATTGAGGGACAGTGAAAGTTAGGGGTCAGTGAGGCTTTGGTGCCAAGCCACCAGCAGGACTCCCAAACCTAAAGCCAGGGCTTCTGCTGCCATGGTGTGTGTGCACCACACCCCCTGCCCTCCCGAAACCCTGACACAGCTGGGCACAGCTCCTGGGCACAGGCACCCCAGGAATTGCTGCCACCCCAGCAATCTGCACACCAAGCACCAATTAACTCAGGACATGCAAAAGGTCCCAAACCGGGAATGGCAGGTAGTGTCCCTGTCCGTCACCAACACTAATCTCAGGGTCATCAGGGGACACTGGGTACTTACCTGGACAGCTGTCCTCTGCTGCAATCTGCCCTATTGTCTCTGCATGTGTCCTGCTACTTACTTATCCCTATTATCTTCTCATTTATCCCCATTATCTTCTTATTTATCCCCATTATACCTTCTTAATTATCCCTATTACCTTCTGGCTCTTCACAACTCCCTGACAGGAAGGTGCAGCCAGGGGGGGTCAGGCTCTGCTCACAGGGGACGAGGGACAGGAGGAGAGCAAACAGCCTCAAGCTGTGCCAGGGGAGGCTTAGATTGGGAGTACTGGATTGAATATTAGGGAAAATTTATTCATTCAAAGGGTGGTTCAGGCACTGCCACAGCTGCCCAGGGCAAAGGTGGAGCCACCATCCCCGGAGGGATTTACAAGATATGCAGATGTGGCGCTTGGGGACACAGGTTAGTGGTGGACTTGTCAGTACTGGGGGAACAGCTGGACTCGAACTGAGAAGTCTTTTCAAACTTTAATAGTTCTGTGATTGTACTTAAAAGCTACAAAAAACATTATTATTACCAATGTTACAAATATCCCTTCAGTTATGGGCACTTTCACCTTTGATCAGAGCTCCTTTGGAGGAACAGGTGCATTGCTACCGTCGCTGCTCCCACATCTGCACAGAGATTTCAGGAGACTGGACATTGTTCATAGAGCCTCTGCCCAACCAATTCAGTCATTATATGCTGTCCTCCGGCAGGAATCTGATGGAGAACAGAATGAAGTGCTTATTTACCACACAAGTTATATTAGGACTAAAAAATAACATTCTGATTGCCTGTGCATAGTTGAGTAGGCAGAAAACATGAGGAAAAATGCTATGTGCAGACTTTGGGGGGAAAAAGTGCAATCTTAAAAAAAGTGACCAACTCTGAAAGTAAATTAATTTTTCTACTGGCTTCAAAGAGACTAAAAATAAGGGGGGTTCACCAAAACAAATCATTAAGTGTATAAACATGAAAATGAGTTTTGTCACTGCAAACATTCGTACACCACAGACACTGAATAACACCACACAAGGAACAAGCGCAGTCACAGCGTGCTCAAAATTCACCATTTCAATTAGACTGTCAGTCCCTTAACAGATGATAATCCATCATTCCTTGGAGACTGCAGGAATACCAGCACTTCCTTCAGTACTCATCGGAGAGGAAGATGAGAAAACAATGTAAAAGACGTGAAAGACAGGCAACCCCCAACCCCAAACCCAAAGGAAGAGTTTCTCCTTTTTATGAATGGGGAAACATTCTGCAATTTCACTGAGCTTCTAATCTTTCATCCCCATGTGCTGAGCAGAGGTGGTTGGCATTTCTACACCATTTCAACAGATAGGAAAGCAAAGGACAAGTAGCACAGCAGAGGCAAAAGAAAGCTCCACCTTTCCATCCCTGTGCTCTTATACCCATGGAAGAAACAGGCCTTTTTCTTTTTCAAATTTGACAGCAAACTTTCATTATATTCCTTTGCTTTCTTGAACTGTTGTTATGCAATAAGCTCAGCTGGGGATGTACAGAAACAAAGGAAGAAGCCATTCCTTCTTCAGGAAGCCTTCAGTGGAATCCCCCAATCCCCCAGCCATCCTACACAGACCCCACAAGCCCACCCAAGACTTTAAAGATGAGCTGAAAACACAGAATTATTCCCAACAACTACATCGGGTCCATGAAGTCCATTTCATCCTGCACTCAACAGAAACCAAAAGTGGGTGCATGGGAAAGGCATAGGAATACAGAAACCACCATATAATAACACTCCCTCCTATCCCAACCCAAGCACAGGAGCAGCATTTCCCTCTTCCAAGTGTACCTAAAGTTGTAGGAAGTGCAACACAGCAAGTCCACATGGACTGACCATCATGGCATAACCTAGTGGGCTCTCCTGTCCATTTCCCTGTTCCTTCCCTCTTCCCCACCCTGGGAGCTTTGGGAAGCCAATGTCCTTGCTGAGAGACACGACTGCGCTTCCCAAAACAACACCTGAGCTCATCTGGGGTTTCCTTGCACCAGCCTAACACAACTGGGAATGTGGGGAGGGGAAATTAGGGAAGAGCAAATGGGAAATGGCGTTGGTGAGAGGAAACTCCATAAGAACATAATTTTGACTTGGAAGTGAAGTTAACCAAGGAATTTCTTAAGAGCTTTTTAGAAACTCCTTAACATTTTAAACCAATAAAGAAGATCCCCATGAAACAACTTTAAGGCTTTGCAGATAGCACACACACACAAGCCCCTCTGGCCAAAACGAGCACTGGAGCTCTCTGTCCTGGACATGAGGCCCTGCTGCACCAGGCTCTGTGCCTTTCTTCCCTCCATTACCCTGCTGGCGAGCCAGCTCCTGTTCCTTGGTGTCCTGCCAGCACCTCTCCTGTCAAACACCCGTGTGATACGCCAGCACAAGCGGCAACACGAAACCGCGCAGAAATTCGCGCGGCTCCGGCTTTTGCAGGTCCCTGCAACAGCACACGGCACGGGTGGGGACACGGAACACAAATACCAACAAGCCTCCATCTACAGAGCAGGGCCTTGAACCAGCACAGCCACTGGAATCACAAATCACTGTATTCCACAGCCAGTGCTCCCTTGTTCCCAACTGTGCGGCCATGCCATGATGAGAGTGATTTCTTCCATCAAGCCCCAGCACAGGTTTAACAAGTGAAGGCTCATCCATTAAACTTCACCCACACGCTCAGCTCTCCCCCAAAAACACACACCTGATTAGGTATAGTTAAGGTGCAAGAGTGAAATGAATTTTCATCAAATACGGTTTCTTTTCTTTCTTGTTGCTGCTGCTTTACCTTTTATATACTTATCTACTTGTCTGTCTTGCAATCAAATCCCAGAATACAAACCAGCACTGCTGAGAATTGGGGATCTAACACAAGTGGTGATTATTTTGCTGCAACACCAGTTATCTAAGCGGTTTGTGGTAGGAAGAGAGAAGGTTTAGGGAACAAACAAGGGGTGCAGCCAGAGATCAAAAGAAATACTGTTCCTAAGTGGTATATTAACATTTCCCCCTGGAAAACATGACAAGAAGATCAGTAAAGCGCATTAAGCAAAATCACTGCAGTTCACAATTGGAATATTTACAAGCTTTTTGGCTGATCTTTTATATTTCAGAGTAAAAGAAAAGCCCTGACTGAATCTTTCCTCTTCTGCCTTGCCCCTACCTAGTGGTTCTGGTCAGCATGATTCAAGTGATGAATTTTCTGCCTGGATCCAGCCCAACTGTACATCACCCATTAGCTGAGAAGGGTGCAGAAAGAGGAAAAGCAACACAAAGCCATGGCAGCCTACAGAAATCAGCTCTGGCCCCGAGCCCTCACTCAGAAAGCTTTTATTCGTAACACACATCATATGAAGCACAGGAGAAGGAAGCATTTGATCATTTCTCCCCCGACCACACTCCTTGAGCAGCAATGTAAAGCACGAGTGTACCCTTACACAACTTCCTTTCCAACAGCAAGTGCCTCCTTTTGGTTTCACTAGCCCTTGTCTCAGTTTCTCCTGCTCACATTTCCAGCCTCGTGCCATCAGCTGCTTAGCTCTTCCCATTCCATCTCAGCCCTCCACCTTGCCACCTCCTTGTTTATTACATTTACGAACATATTATTCCCACTCTCCGCATCATTTTCCTGCTTGCTGACACCACCTCGGGATGGTGATGACTCAGACACAAGCTGCTCAGGCTCTGCTCTTACCCCGAAATGAAGAGTCAGCCGACATGAAACACCCAAGGCCAGGCTGGACGGGGTTTGGAGCAACCTGGAATAGTGGAAGGTGTCCCTGCCCATGGCACGGGGTGGAATGATAAATCTTCGAGGTGCCTTCCAACCCAGGCCACGCCATGAACGTCTGTGAATACCTCCTTTGCCAGGCATTACAGTCACCAAACATCAGTCTGAACTTCTTCCTAAGTGTTAGTTTTTAATCTGTGCTAAGACCAAGGTACCTGAAGACTCCAATCCAGAGTAGGAACTGTATGAAGGTGGTGGGGAGCTGAAGTTGGGGGACAACCAAACCCCAGAAGTGCAGGGGAGCCATACACCTTCTCAAGAGGGCAACCAGAATGACATGTGCCAAACCTCATCTGCACTGATATTTACATAAATTTTCCTATTTGTAAACAAATTAACATAGCCACCATATTTGATTGCACTTCTGTCTTCCACGAGCGGTGAGTCAGAATTGGTGTTCATAGTTATTAGCAACACAACCCTGCAGTCCATCAGCACTGCCGTCGCCCTGCGGAGGCGGTGAAGCTACAAAAAACATCAGGAAATAGGATGCACACCCCAGCCCTGGGACTGCACTGAGAGCATTAGTACTTGTCATAGACAGCAAGAGGAAATACTCTCCTTCGTAATTCTGAACTTAAAAATAGTGTTTGACAGGCAAATCGGTTATGAGAACAGAATTAAGCTACTGAGGTTCAAGTTGATCAAAGGATTTTGAAAAATAATCCAGATTTCACTCTTTAAAAAAAAAAATAAAGAAAACAAAACCAAAGAAACCCCACTTCAAAGCTGAGAAAAGGAACCAGTTTTTATTTTGGTGATAGCAAAGCACAGAACGAGCTCTGTCTTACCACAAAGACACTGCTGTGGCTGCAGAGAGCCTCGATGGGCAACTCCCATTACAGCAGCTCCACAGCTCCCTGGCAAAAAGAGCTGTGGCCTCCCAACTCCCATCCTGGTGCCCCATTCCCTACCCCATGGTGTTTTTCTCCAATTCCAGCAGCATCTGGAAGCACAAACAGTTCTCCTCCTCCTTATCACAGGCCTTGAAGCCATTTTACCAGTGCAGGCTGGTTCTCTTTTTTCCCCAAAATTCCCCAAAACAAAGCAGTGGACAGAAATGAGGGGAACTGCCAAAGACAAATGCAAACAGCACTGCCATGTTTCCAGGTAAGTACAGACAACTGAAGGTATACAGTGCTGCCCCTCAGCCTGCTGTGATTTCCATCAGTTTTAAACTCAGTCCTAGAGCGCCTCAAAGGCTCCAACCTACTCAGCCTGGTGGCTAATGACCAGGTAGGGATAAAGAACTGGAGACAGCTTCCAACCCCTACCAACAACAGGCACACGCTGCCTTAAGGGCCAAAGTCACTCCCATCTTCTGCTTTCCATCGCTCCTTTGACACTCAAATCAAGGCCCAAAACCAGTCCTGCAGTCTGATGAGACAGAAAGGTCCCTGCACTCCTCCAACACTGGGCTTTTTCCCCTCAACACTGGTCAGCATTCCCACAGTCAGCACCTCAGTTCAGTGTGCACTTGGAAGAGACCTTATGGATGCGGATGCTAGCTCACAGAGTTTGATTTCACTGGCACCAGAGAAGCAAACTGAAGATCACATGCTACTTTCATTTTTCCACCCAGCCACACTCAGTATTTTGAAAGCAATAAAACCATTTCAACACAAAAAATCAGGCATGGTTGTGGCATGTCAGGGGAGATGGCAGCAGGTAAGGAATGGAAAACCATAGACAAGGAAAGAAGAATGGGAAATTGAACACTTAAAAAAGCACAGAGGTTACCAATTTACTCATTAAGAGAATCCATCAGCAAACTGGACAGCACCACGCACCAGATAGCGACCACAGAAGAGAAATCCAGAAGTCCTCAAGGCTACCTCCACTCTTACTTGCAGTTTTTACTCCTGAGGATACTCAGACACAACCAAGATCAAAAGTGGAGCTGATCCCACACGCTCAGAAAGCCCACAGATTTTGGGGGATAATATCCTTACGGCATTGTTCATTCACACGGGATCTTCCCTCCCACCTCTGCCTCTGACCAGGACAGCATCAAAACTTGTCTCCCACTTGGCGAGAGGAGTCCTCAGGAAGCAGCTGATATTGATTGTGGCCAACAACAGCCTGTTTGTGCCTTTTCAAAGCACAGGATGATGCAAAAATGCCCCAGAAAAGAGAGTTGTTTCTTCTGCGTTTGGCTTAAGGCACAAAACATACAGGAACACAATTATCCTGGTTATTTACTCTCCACTAAAGAGATAAGGGCTGTGACGACAAGAGAGAGCAATTGGGTTCTTCATGTGCTTTCCCAGGACAGCAGTAGCTCTTGGGAGAGCAGGGTGGATGAGAAGGGAGGAGGCATTGCTATCAGGCTCCACCACAGCCAGGTCATTCCTGTACCTGAAATGAAGTGCTCTATTTCAAAATCAGGTCTTTAGACTGGTGGGGGTTTGCACTTTGGGCTTTCTTTTGGAGGGCAGGCGGGAGGGAAAAGCCAGCAGCAAAACAACTACTTGCTTTACTCATCACAACAGGAGCAAAGAAACCCTTCCTCATGCACTGAAGGCACCATAACCCCCAGAAAAACAAGAGCCCTTGACTCATCACATTTAATGAACATCTTTAGTGAACTCCCCCTTGTTTTGTGTTGTCTCCCCAGCCTTCCGCTGCTGCCCAACCTGTTCTGCCCACAAAGGAAAGCCAGGGCAGGGCCCGCAAGGCTTTGGACCAATCTTTCACCCAGCAGCAACACCACGATGTGCTGATTCTGCCACATCTGCTATTGCTTCAGCCTCAGCGCCCTCAGAAACCCGGAGCCCTGAGGCCTTGCCCAGCCAGTCTTCCCTGGCTCGGCAGGAACGCCATCCCAATCCTACGTACCCACGAGGACAGGGCCCACAGCCTCAGCAGGAACACCATCCCAATCCTACATACCCACAAGGACAGGACCCGTGGCCTCGGCGGGAACGCAATCCCAATCCTATGTACCCGTGAGGACAGGGTCCGCGGCCTCAGCGGGAACGCCATCCCAATCCCGCACACCCATGAGGACAGGGCCCGCAGGGTCAGCGAGAACGCCATCCCAATCCCGCATACCCACAAGGACAGGGCCCGTGGCCTTGGTGGGAACGCCATCCCAATCCCGCATACCCACGAGGACAGGGCCCTCAGTGGGAACGCCATCCCAATCCCGCGCACCCATGAGGACAGGGCCCGTGGCCTCAGCGGGAACGCCATCCCAATCCTATGTACCCGTGAGGACAGGGCCCATGGCCTCAGAGGGAATGCCATACCAATCCTACATACCCACGAGGACAGGGCCCTCAGCAGGAACGCCATCCCAATCCCACATACCCATGAGGACAGGGCCCATGGCCTCAGCAGGACCACCATCCCAATCCTACATACCCATGAGGACAGGGCCCTCGGTGGGAACGCCATCCCAATCCCGCGCACCCACAAGGACTGGGCCCACGGCCTGGCCGCGCTGGGCAGGAAGGGCGAGGGCCCCGCTGCAGCCTCGGCAGCTGCTGGGCGGGAAGGAGCCGGGAGGGACCCGCGCCACAGCCCTGACTCCCAGCTGAGGCGGGCGGCGATTTACTGCTGACACAGAGCAGCCATAAATCAGCACCTTGCAGGAGCAACAAGGAAGTTGCAGGGGTGACTCAGTCATCCTCCATCCTGACGCCATTCCAGGAGCGGAGCCACGTACATCCCCCGGCTTTGGGCTGTGCCCGGGGCCCAAAAATAGCTTTTAAGCCAAATCCTGCAGTCATCATTCAAAGCTGAAACGCTTTTATTTACACTCAGCAAGAACTCATGGATGTTTTTGACAATGCTGAGAGTAACCAGTGCTTAAATTATTTGCTTAGCAAAGGAGTCTATTTAACTACAAGAGTTACACCAAGTATGCAATGTTTTCTGACCCACATAGAAGCTAATAATTTGCATTTTATGGAGCCGCTTTGCATAGACAACCCAAGTTAATGGCCAGCAACTTACTGTACAAGAATTAATAATTGAAAAGCGACCCGTCAGCACTGTTATTTGCGTTACAGGTAACTCACAAACCTTATAACACTGTAGCATTAAATTTCCAATGACCTTCTGGAAAGCTGCTCACTCTGAGAGCCTTTTTTTAAGGCATGAGCTCTTGGAATTGAGAGCAATTGCAACCAAGCAATTGCAGAGAAAGTATGTGACAGCTACCCGGTGTCTGTGGGAGAGGGCAGGCAAAAGCCCCCGTCAGAAAGATGTCAGCCTGATCCCCCTTTGGCTGAAGAAGTGACTTTGACTTCATGAATCCCCCCTCTCTCCAGCCAGTCACTTGACCAAGCTTCTCTCACAAATTTCTGCCTTAATGCCAGATTAATCCTACTTCATCCAGTCCCCAGACATCTAAGAAGCTCCAGCTCTTTTTCTCTCAAATCATTGGCTTTTAAACTATTTCTGTTGCAGCACCCAAGCATTTGCTGTGGATGAAAGAAGGCTCAGAGACTAGCACAGAAGTGTAAAGGCAAACAAAAATTACACGGCAAAGCCTGGGATTTTCATAGTCTTAGGGAAATTAGGTCCTCTGAATCCCACAGCAACTCTGAGAAGAGTCAAGTGCATAATTTTCCATTATGCTTGTAAAAAATCCCCAAATAAATGTACAGCTAAATGCAGCTTCACAAGGCTGAGCATTTCCTATTCTCCTAAATGCTGTTACTAAGCCTGAGGCCTCTTATTCCATGTTTTAATGTCTGATTTTTCAGAACACAGTCTTTCTCTTGCCAAAATGCCGAAGATGCTGAATGGAGGCATTAGGAAAATGCAGCTCAGAGCCCTGTCGCTGGGGAGGAAGAGTAGGGCATCCCACATTCTGAGCTGCTCACCCCACCGTGCCTGTCCCGCTGACGGAGCCTCTCCGCGCTGGGATCAGTCACTCCTCACTGTGACGTCTTTGCTCAGGGCTGTGCCCGTACACAAGCTGCTCCAGAACATGCTCACTGCCTCTTGCCATTCCCAAAGCCTCCCCGGCACATTTCTGCCGACTGAAGCAGGAAGATTTGGGGCAGCCAGGGGCTGATTTATCTCTGCGGGAACGCCTGCCGCTGTAATTTGCGCAGTTCTTCCAAACAAAACATCTTCACTGTGATGGCAAAGGCAAACTTCCCCAAACCCAATTTGTTTGGTGGTTAATTAGCATCCTCTGCTGCAACGTTGGAGACAAAAGAAAGAAGCACTCCCCTCCGCCCATGAGCATTCTCCTCCTCCCATGAGCATCAGGACTTTTTAATCTCAAAGATACACCTTATCCAATATGACCAAAGCAGAAGGAATACAGCTCCCTCTTATTATTTTCTTAAACAGAAATTATCTCAGGAGCTTGTTCACTGGGAGATTTTGATTTTAATTCCAGTAGCACTGGCTGATAGGCTGCCACACCTGAAAATTAGGGAGTAATTTAAAAACATAAATCATAAGGAAAAACAATTATATCCATTAGAACTTTGAGTGGTAAAAGGAATAACGATGGGATTAGAAAACCCTGGTCGGCTTTCCTTTACCCACTAATCAAACAATTCCCTCGCAGGAGTTTCTCCTCTCTGCATTTCTGTGGCGGATGAAGGCGAGAGCCAGATCTGCTCCCCTGGATTCAGTCTGGCTTATTCAGCAGCTTCAGCTCCGCTATTTCAGATCCCTGCAAAAATAAAGGCTCGGAAGGGAAAGCTGAGCCTCTGGGCATCCACCAGAGCACAGCTACTGCACGCACGTAAGAGGCAGGGCTGCGCTGGAGGAGAGGAGCAGCAGCCTGTCCTTCAGCATCACATGGCAGGCCACGCTCAGCAGCCCAAAGCACAGCCTGCAACACCGGCTCGGAGCACGCCCCGGAGCCGGCACATCCATCGGCAACAAAAGGCTCCTGCACGGTCTGCCGGTGCATTTACTGCATGGCAGCTGGGCTCCCTTCGACATGTAGCTGCGGTGAGCAGGCCTGGAGACAAAATTAAGCAGCAGGATTCAAAGTGGCTATTGCCAGAACAGAGAAACATCTTAGTCATCCCTCAAAGTTGAAGCCGAAATAGGCTTACAGCCCATTACCAGTGTTTAAAAAGACAGCATTTGTTTTGGTTTACGAGCCGATTCTTCCCTCTGACTGATTTCCACTGGAGATGTGCAAATATCTGATACTCAGAGCTTTACCAAATAGCAATTTGAAAGAAAATCTCCAAACACAAAGGTGAGCTTCAACAAACCTGCTTCCCCAGGAACAGCACACCAACATCATGAACCCACACAGGGCATGGAAAATGCCATAAGAAAGGGAATGAGAGCAATCTGTTCCTTCCTCTGTGTATTCCTACAAAAACAATCTCCCTGCCCAATATCCAAAATTGCACAGGCTCCACAAATCTAATTAGCCGCGACTCTGAAATGCAGAGCTCTGTCTGCCTAACATGCATAAACATTAAAGTTGTTTTGCTTTTATTAATAAAATCTTGGGACGGGATGAGATAAAAATCCTAACCAGGAAAGTCTAAGAGGTAAGTCTCTCCCCCTCCCCGAGTAAAGAGCTGTCTTTGTGTGGATAAATTGGGCAACCTGGATAAACTTTTCCTTGTTTATTATAAAAGCACAAGTTCACCAGGCTCCTTTTATGTCCTGATGTATGAAATGATTCCAGCTACATATCATTTCACAGAGCCAAAGGGGTGAGGCTATGGTATTTATAGATATGTTCAGGGCTAGAATTTTGGTTAGCAGCAACATTCTCATGGCCTCAACACGTAACATACGTTTGGGAAAATGCCCACCTGTATATATAGAGTCTGGAAAATCTTCCCTATTAAACATGTATTTCAAGTAAATTTGCTTTTTATCTTTTTCCAAACTTGATGGATAAAGTCTATGCTTTTCTGTTAGAGGCACGGAGACAGAAGGAGAACAAACTGAGGCCACTTTCATAGCAAGAGGAAAGGCTCTGATGCCATCCTGATGCTTTCAGACATGTTTACTGGTTTGGTTCTTTTTCATTCTCAAAAAACAGGCCTCAGATTTCCTAAGCACATGCCACACACTGAAACATTAATCTCTGCAAACAACTCAAAACACAAGCAGACAGACAGACAGGATTCCACAAAAAAAGAGGAAGAATGGCTCTCTCTTATTCAGGTAACAAATCAGGAGCTCACAATAGTTTAAAAACCTGTTTCTCCAAATCTCTAACCCACAGCCCTGCCTAAAGCCTGGCTGGGACTGGATCAATACTCCAGTTAAATCACTTGGCACTGGCATCTCTTCGATCCAGAATTACCTTCCTTTGAAGCAAGCAAGGCAAGGGATGCTGCTGGATTAACAGTGTTTCAGAGATCTTATCCATATGCATATACTGTTGTTGTGTATAGCATCATTATGTAAGCCTCTCTATTTTTAAAACAAAAAGAAAACGTTTGTCTGGTCAGTCTCTACTATTATCCCACCCGTAAACCGTCAGGCTGAAATTCCACCCACTTTAATCATAACTTTACAGGCTTAAGGGTGGAATAACAGTAGAAATGACAAGATTAAGATTTTCTGTTTGCTTTAAAAACATGAAGATTCTACCCATTTTTACCAAGAGGATTCCCGAAGCTGCCACAATAAGAGCACTGCCCAGGCTCCCCAGGGAATGGGCACAGCCCCAAGGCTGCCAGAGCTCCAGGAGCGTTTGGACAATGCTCCCAGAGATGCACAGGGTGAGATTGTTGGGGGGTCTGTGCAGGGCCAGGGGTTAGCCTGGAGCATCCTGATGGGTTCCTTCCAGCTCAGGATACTCTGTGACTGTATGATTCTAATAATAAATTACCAACCTTTGAAGAGCTTCTTTTAAAACATCAAATACAACTGCCATTACCACCAGTACCCAGAAGTGTGTGACCCAGAGGGCTCCTGCAGCCCAGACAGACTCCTGAACCACCAGGACAAAAGCAAATACTGTAGGTCAATTCACAGCCAAAGGATCCTGCTCCCCTGCCACACAAAGAAAAAGTGGAATTTAAACCACAATTTGGTTAACACCCATCTATTCCTGAAATGGTAGAGGATGGCGTGGTGGAAGCCAACCTACAGAACAGTTCAGGGACTGAGTTTACTGGTTTTACTGCACCATGCTGCACTTACTGGAATCTCTACTACTCAGCTTCAAGCTCTTTAATACAACTTTTCTCTGCATCCTTCCACATCCCCTACAACTTTGCACCAGATCCCTTGCAAAGATTTACTTCGATAAATCTTCCAACAACATTGCTGAAGTTGCTCCTCAGTTTGCAGCAACTCTTTTGTCATCTGAGTGGTTCTGAATTAAGACTTACCACAATCTATGTCCAGGATGCACAGCTGCAGAAATCACTTCTTGTATTTGAACTTTTTTTGCATGCAGTCTCCTGAATATGACAGCCACAATGGTACCTATGCATGAAAGGTGACTGTAAACAGAGCTGGGATTATACCTCACTGCAAATATAAAGCAGTTACCTTCACATACCTTCTGAGACCTGTTAGCATCCCCACATATAGCTCAGTTCTGTGTGAAAATCTAAAAAGAAAGGTATTCTTCCAGAATTTAGATAAAATCACAAGCACTTCAAATGGCAAACTAAAATGAAAGAAACCAAATCCTTTTCAGAGTGCACAATTATACAAGAAGTTCACCAGCACAGGAGGTTATGAACACTAACACCATGGAGTTTTTCAAAACAAATTAAGACATTTTTTAGAGAAATCAATCCCAACAGCAGCTATTAAACACACCAGCCCTCCCTGGAACTGCCAGCCCAAAGGTTTCCTAAAGCGGTGACTGCTAGAAGGGTTCACCAGGAGGAGAACTTCACCATTCCAGTTTTTCTATGCATCTGGAAATGGCCCCGTCAGAAGAGCTACTGAGCTAGACAGACCTCTAGTCTGACACAGAAGAACTGCTCTTACTTCATTCACGAGACTGAAGATGACAAGATACCAACCTGTTAATAAATCAGAGCCAAGGCAAACCAGTACCAGTAAGAGAAATAGTCTTAACATTACTGACTGCATATCACATTCCACACTGCCTCCTCTGAACGTCCTACAACAACACAGCCTTAATAATATTACCCAGTCCCCAAAGCACCTCTTTAGATTCCAGTGTACCCAAAATGTGCTTGTGCAGATTTATCACAAATGCTATACAGCACACGGAGCAGCCAGCAACACAGCGACAGACATTTCCAAGTGCCTGTGAAATCCCTTTGTAATTACATGTCTGCTTATACAGAATTAAACACAGCCAGCAAGGAAATAAGTTACAATAATAATAAACCCTTCGCAGAGTATTTTTGAAGGTGTATTCAAAATGTAGTCCTGTTCCCTGCTCTGCTAGAGGATGGAAAAACAGCATCCTCAAGGGTCCCTTACCTTTTCCGGAACAAGAAAGGGCTCAGGCTCCACACCAACATGAAGGCCTCTGGAAAACTGACTGCCGGAGTTGGTTTTTCCTCCTTTTCCCCAAACACTCGATGCCATCACTTCCTGTATTTTTAGGACAAGATGCACTCTAGAGCAGCAGAGCCCAGGCGAGCCCACCGTGATGCAGCCCCAGCCAGGGGTCCCAGGGAGGTACTGCACACACATGAAGGGGTCCATGCTGAGCAACACCTCCCTCTCCTCCCCGCACTCCGGGTCCTTCCCTCCCATCCCGGCTTCCCCTTCCCCTCTCACTCCTGTCTCTCCCGGTGGTGTCTCACCTCCAGCACAGCAGTGATGCCTGTGCCAGCCTTGGTGGCACAGCCCACGTGTCATCGCCTTCTCGCTGAGCAGATCCGGGGAGACAAGCCCTGAGAGCCTCTCCTGCAGCAACGCTGCCCCACGACAGCGAGAAGAAATAGCCAACTAATAATGGACCGGCTGAGGGGCTGCCAGCTTCAGCAAACATGGCTGGAATTGTATTTTTGGTTTAATTTAGGAAGCTGCCAGTTGAGTGTTGGTCGTCTTACTTGACCCAACACCGGGGCCGCAGCAGCCCAGAGCCTGCACAGCACCCCAGGCACCACCGGCTGTGCACAAAGACCTTCACCGAGGACTCAGACTGTCAACTAAATGAAGCTGAAAGTAAGTTTGCCCATGCGTGCAGGCAGCACCTAAGGCACTGCAGAAGCTCCTGGAGCACAGACAATCGATAGTAAGTACATTATAATCCCAAGGAGTTTGCTAAAAACTTATTTAGTACATGACTGTGTCCACTCACTGTGTTTCCATCCAATATTTGCAACATGCCGACTGCAGCACATCTGCCCGATGTAAACAGCCGCCCTAATCCACGCTGCTCTATAGATCGTGTTTACCCAAAGCTGAATGATCATTTCAACCTTTGTTAATCTGATTGCATAACAAACCACAGCAGCCTGAAATAACCAAGCTGCTCTCTCCGGAGCACATTAGTCGAAATCAGTCGTTTCAGCACTCCGCTTCTTCTGAAAACCAGAGTGAACCAGATCATGGAGAAAGGAGAAAATAAACGAAGCACCTGGCCACTGCTTTCGCAGCCAACTACCATGCACATCGCAGCGCGGCTGCCACGGAGCACCTTCGCACCTGGAGCAGGCTGCGAGCACAAGGCAGAGCGAAATGTTTTCAGCCACTGAGCCCCATTGCGCAAGGGGAGCACATTCTGCTGGATCTTATTCACAGCTCCGGCGCAGGCTCGCGAGCAAACTCCACAGCATGGATTTTCAAAACAAGTAATTGCACGTATATAAACAAAGGCCATAATTTACATGGCAGATGCTATGAAAGCTTATCTAGCTCATGACATCACACCCATAAATTACAACTTAATGCACCTGTGCCAAACTGCTCCCACCCTCCCACCCCAAAATGAAGATGACTAATATCAAACCCTGCTCATCCATTCCAGCGCCTCTTGGGAATAAACACACATGAAGTACCTCCCAAGACAGAGTAGTATTTAAAGATTCTTCAGACAATGAGAAGATTTATAATTATTATTGCATTGCATCATCACAAAGCCTTAAACAAAATCAAGCTGCCTCATCATACGACGCCTAAGATAATATAAGGTTAAACAACATCAAGCAGTATCGGTTCACTTCACTTGTACCAAAGGGCAAACACCTCCAGCCCCCAATTCACGGGGATCTTCAGCCTTACACCTATTATCAAACAGTAAGTTGGAAAAGCAAAACCAAAACGCGCGGATTTCTTTGAACAGACTCAGGACTAGGGTCTTTCCATTGAAATCCAACCAACGAGGGCATAGGGAAGGTGAAGGGCAGGCAAATGGGGAACTGACTAAGGTGAGGGACATGCTTCAGCATCTCTCAGCGTTAGTTCACTGGCCCATGATCAGCTTGGGAGAAATCAAGAGGCAGTATCGGGAGCTAACACGAAACCGCCTATTGATCACAGGCAGCTTTCCACAGCACACAACAGCATTCCTCCCCTGGCCGGATGATACCCGAGCAGGCTGCCTTATGGCACAACTTGCGGACAAGACAGGCATCAGCCAACGACTCTCCAATCAACACACGCCTGAATACCTTTGTAAGGCAAAGCCAGCCAAGTATCTCTGCTCCAGGCATAAATATCTGCTTCTCCGAGTCCGCAGCTACCCACAAATGATTGCTAATGATCGCAGAGCCCCCGCGCTCCGCCCGCGCCGGGCACGGCCCCCGCAGCAGGCCCCGCACGGGGGAGCGGAGCGGCTCCGGCCGCGCCAGCTGGGTCTGTGCCGGCTCCATCGCGCTCTGCCCGCACCCAATTCCCATTTCTGCGCGTTATTACCAATCTGACATCACCCCAGCGCTAGCACAGTCTGACATCTACAGTTAACTCGGTGATGGTGTAAGTGCCGCCCGGCGCACGGGCGGGGGCGGCGTTGCAATACGCTGCTGCCGAACATCGAGAAAGAGCACGGATGAACAGACACGGATACCGACACACAGTCACACATATAAAACCTGCCGGGGAGCAGGGCTCGCTCCCTTCCCGGCCGCGGGGCCGCAGCCGAGCCCCCCGGGCGCCGCCGGGCCGGGGGGGCT
>VZRL01003444.1:576870-610416 GCA_013397895.1 Origma solitaria | reverse complement strand
GTGCGGGGGTATCGCTCATCCCGCACGGGGAGCCCGGTGCAGGAGTGGGGTATCGCTCATCCCGCACACCGAGCCCGGTGCAGTGTGCGGGGGTATCGCTCATCCCGCACACGGAGCCCGGTGCAGGGTGCGGGGGTATCGCTCATCCCGCACGGGGAGCCCGGTGCAGGAGTGGGGTATCGCTCATCCCGCACACGGAGCCCGCACACGGAGCCCGGGGCCGCGGGGCAGGAGCGATGAGCGGGGGAGCGCCAGGCGAGAGTGAGCTCAGAGAGGCACAAATACAGAATCATGGGATCGATGGGGTTGGGAGGGAGCTCTGGAGATGATCCAGTCCAACTCCCCTGCCCAGGCAGGGTCACCCGGAGCGGGTGACACAGGGACACGTCGAAGGGGGTTTGGGATGTTTCGGAGTGGGAGACTCCACGCCATCCCCCGGACTCTGCCACTCTCCATGGAAAGAAGTTGTTCCCCATGGGTGTGGAGGGGCAGCTCCTATCACTGCTCCCTGTGACAGGGACAGGACCCAGGGAATGGCTGCAGCTGTGCCAGGGCAGGTCAGGCTGGAGATCAGAGAAAGGCTCTTCCCCAGAGGTGCTGGGCACTGCCCAGGCTGCCCAGGGAATGGGCACTGCCTCAGGGCTCTCAGGGATGCACAGGGTGGGATTGCTGGGGTGCCTGTGCAAGGCCAGGAGCTGGACTCAATGATCCTGGTGGGTCCTTCCAACTCTGGATATTCCATGGTTCCATGTTGTTAAACTTCTTGTGTTTTAGTTTATGTCCACTACTCCTTGTCCAGTCACTGGGCACCACTGAAAACATTCCAGCATCATCCTCTTGGCATCTACCTTTGAGATGTTTCTCAGTCACAGCCCCCCGTGCCTTTGGTGTCCTTGTCCCACTCAGCAGGGGGACAGCAGAGTGCTTCTCCTCCTTGCCACAGAATCTGTTTTCCCAGGAATGCCGTGCCTATCAGCTCTATGGCCGCGTGCACCCAAATTTTCACTGGCAAAATCGTGCTTTATTGTTCACAGAGGCAGGGTTTTTCATGAAAACAACTGAAAAACTGGAGATGGAGGTGAAGCCTCTTTGAAGATTGGGTTATAAAAGCTGTCTCAGACTGTTCCTGCCAGGAAATGCTACCATGTGAACTAGAAAGACTCCAGCAAGCCTACATCCTTTTCATCACTTACAGTTTTAGTATCATCCAATAATCCAGGCAGATAAGTTTTCATCTAAGGACATTTTTCCTTCACCATGATGAAAACGTTGAAATAAATAACAGTTTGTTTGCCAAATCCTTGGCAAGATCCCATTTGAAGTCATTTCTACCTTCAACTTTCTAGCAATTAATTCTTTCTCGCTGCACTGGAAATCACTACCAGAAAGGTGCACATAAACAACATCAAGACATTCCAGAAGAGGGAATATTTTCAAGTCTTGGTTGATAACTATGAAGTCTGGCCGACTTTATTTTTTCTGCAGAGAGCCTGATACTGTTTCCAAAGACACATGGTGCTTTTACAATGAAAAATATATGATTGCTATGCCTCTATAAACTGTGCTTCCAATAAAAATGACCATAAAAGAACAGCATGAAGCAAACATATTTGGTTTAGCCTTCACAAACAAACCTCCCTGATGTTTTCCTTGTGATGTGTGCAGCTAGTTAACAATTCATCATAATTATTTACATGAACATCCATTTCCTTATGCACAAATTTGTTGATGGAGTCTTTGTCTGCCACTCTCACGTAGTCAACAATATGTCTAAAAGCAGAAAATAGCTATTTTCCTGATTTCTGGCGTTTGTTTTACTCATTTCAGAGACAAGACAGGGCTTACTGGAGAGTTATTTTTAGAAGCTGGAAAATTACAAACAGTGTAAACAATTTCTGATATCTAGGACATATTTGGTACTAAGAGTAGCGCCCATCAGCTGTGCCTGGTGCTCTCTCCCTGCCTAGTGATGCTCAAACTAGGTATTAGTTCAGCAACCCAAGAATAAATTATGGGTTTAATACCAAAACCGAGTGCTGGGGGTTGTTCCTGCAAGAAGAGGACAGATTTCATTCTGACTTTTTTGTACAGCAGAAAAGAAATTGGCTTTCCTGATTCAGTTCTCCTGCTGCTGTGGGAGTGAATTGCCTCGGATCTGGGAGAGTCATGGACTAAAAGTAGCCAGAGACAAATAGTTGCAAAGACAAAATTATCGTTATTGTTGTAACGATAAGCCCCTCAAAACCCTCGGAAAGGAGAAAGAGGAGGATAGAATTGAGTATGGAAAGTCAGTGGCTGCACAGTTTGCACCTGGTTGTCTTCTTCTGAAAGCAGCTCCACCTCTGTGCCAGAAGAAAAGAACAAGCCACTTAAGAGAGCAGTTAAAACAGTGGTGTAGAAACACCAATTTGGCCTATTTATGGAAAAAAAATTGGCTTTCATCACAGTACTGCAGTGTAATCAGTGTGTGTGTGCCTCACATGTTGCCTCAGTTATATCAATACAGCAATGCTAATGAGGATCTGTGTGTCATCCCCTAAAAATGGGAATGCAGTTCACTTGTCTGTGCCAAAAGCATATGTATTGTACCCGTGTCCTACTTGTAATGGGTAAAAAATAGACCATTACTTGAATCAGGTAGTTGCTATCAGCACAACTGTCTATGTTTCAAGCTGAAAACTGTTTCAAATGCCTAAGTTAGCCTGTTTGATTTTTCTGAAAGGCACTGATGATTTCCTGATACTTCAGTAAAGCTCTTCATTTCAAAAATGGGAGAAATGAGAGCAGTCACAGCTCGCCTTATGGATGAATAGGTGAAATTGCTGCACATTTTTCCCAATTAACAGGAGTTCAGAAGAAAAACTAAAATGCTGCACAAAGCTGCTACCAGGAACAGTTTAAGGATTTTGATTAATTGTTATCACCTTGGTCTTGGCTGCAAGATGCTAAAGTAAACCCCACAACGACAAATTCATTTTCTCTTTAAGGACTGTAGTCTTAAAATATTGAACTATTTCCTAGCTGTGCTGATATTCAAAGATTTTTGTAAACATAATCCCCAGGGTTGGAAAATACCATCACTGTGCATGGACTCTGCCAGGGTGATGAAGCCATCCCTCCATCCCCAAGGACTCTGGAAAATCGGAGTCAGGCTCACATGGACCCCATTGCTGCTGCTGCCGGACAACGAAGAGAGGGCACAGAAAGGCACGAGCTCTGCACATGCACTTTCCTCCCATGGATTTTTCATGTCCTTTACCATTTGAAGGCATCAGGTACCAACATTTTTTCCAGGATGCCAAGGCTGCTGAGGTGGGTTTGATGCTGCAAACGAGCAAGCTGCTCTTTGAGCTGTTCTGCCGCTTGACAGGCGACACAGGAACAGACATGTGAACTTCCCAGCTCCTTTTTAATGGTGTATTAACATCAAAGACTAGCTTTACATATTTAAATGACTACAAATTAGTGGATGTTTGTTTTGCACAGTCTGGCCCTGCTCGTTGCATTCACTGTCATTATTAAAATGGAAATGGATGTTAATCTGCAATAAAGAAAAACATGGATTGCAAATTCTGGGTGTATAAGAGAATGCATTTAAACCAATAAATAATTATCTCGGAATAAATAATGCCCTCGGAAGCATGAACTGCTTTCATTCACCTCACCCAGCGCTACACCTGTTCAGAGGGCAAAAAGGAGAATGAAATGTTTTAAAAGAGTCAAAGATTAATCTGCGTCACTTAAAGCTGTGTAATTCTCCAGAGTTTTCTGTTCCACAGTTTCATCATCACAGAACAGGGCGCACATCAAAACCCCGGGACACAAAGCAAGCCCAGCTGTAGGAGAACCCTACAGATACACCTGGGAATTTTCAGGCAATCTTTACTGATCCCAGTTCTGTGGGCAGTGTTTGTTTATTTACTCTGCACATTCCATTATTATCTTTATACCTGAGCTTACAATTAGGGAAGATAAGACAAAATAGGTAGATAAGCCCTCCAGCAAGCCACTCACATTTTGGAAGCTGTATAAACAAGAAGAAAAGATGTCAGAGCATCCAATCCCGAGGTCCCAATTCCAGTTAACAGTTTAGCAAGGGCTAAATTTTCAGGCAAGGGCTGAGAGAGGAAAGAATAAGCAAGAACTTCAATTGTCAGTTGTTCAACATTTGGGTGCAGCACAGGTACTGCCCAAGTTAGCACACTGGGGTTTCAGCCTGAAATATGCTTTGTGCTGGGACTGGAACCACAGCATAGGAATAGGATAAATCAGCGAAGATCACAGAATCACGGAATCATGGAATACCCCGAGTTGCAAGGGGCCCGCAAGGATCATCAAATCCAAGTGCCAACATCAAATTCAACTCCCAAGATCAACTTTTAGTTGTGTTCCTGAAGGCCCAGTTCACCAGAACCCCTCCCGTCTTTATTATGCCACTTCTCTAAACAATAAACTTCTCTGAACAGGCAATACATGGTCTGAGAATGCAGGGAATGAGTGGCAAGTGAGGACTGGGTGCTGTGGTCCTGTTCAGGTCACCAGCACAAGGTGCAGAATTGGATCCAAAGCACAGGCTGAGTTACGCTCGCTACTGAGTTGGCACCAAAATAAACCAAGATTAAACAAATAAACAAATAAAACAAATAAACCAAAATAAACATTTTTTTTCTAGGCTGCACGCTTGTTTCTCAGTCCCAGTTAGGCTTGGGACTTTCTCTTTAAGCCTCTTGAGCTTTAACCCAGCTCATTGTGACACTAAATTGTAGGAGGACACCTGTGTGAGCAGCTGTAGCTCCTCTCTGGGAAGGTGGGGACACTGCTAACATCTTCTCTGACAAAGCACAGAGCCACTGCCGCTCCTCACCTCCCTCAGGAATACACAGTTTTAAGTTAAAGCCTGGTGTTAAGTCAGGTTTTAAGTGAGGAAAAGAGAACCTGTCTCACCCAGGACCCTCTGCACAGCAGTCCCTCGGGCTCTGCGCTGCCAGCTCCTACAGGTGACCACAGACCTCTTCCATTCGGATGTTCTCCTGTGGAAAATGCCTCAAGGGACCCTGCGAAGGCCTCGGCTGCCATGGGAAGGGTTCCTGGGAGGCCATCCTTCACAAAGGGCACTTCATGTGTCACTGGGCTTGTTTGGGGAAGGGCTGGGTTGGTGTGGTGGAGATAAGAGTGGCCATGGTTCTGTGGCTGGGTGCCAGAATGCAAGGACAGCAGTGCACTCCTTGTGATAAGATCTCAGCTCTGTCTCCTACATTAGGAGATAAACATTGTTAAATTTTACAGAAATCGGTCTTTCAGGGGCCCATAAAAACACTGCTTGCAAGAACATAAAGCAAAAACTGGTGACTACAACAGCAATGAAGAATTTGGGGATCTTTCGTGTATTTTATGCACAAAAACCCCTCCAACCAAACAAACAAAAAACCAACAAACAACATTCTAAGTTCATAACTAGTTGAAGGATGGCTTTGAGCAGTAGAACTGGCATGGGTGAAGGCATCATTTGTGCTGTACCCAGGGCACTTATCAGCATGGCAGCAAGGGACTGTGTGCCATGTGCAAACTTAAACCTGTGCACAGCTTCTATCAGGTTGAGTCTCAGGTCTCAACATCTCAGACAGGCAAACAGGGATTCAATCCTGCCTAAAGCCCAGAGTGGACTGAGAAGGAAAGCTACAAGCCATGGCTAAGAGTCCGTGTTCTAACTGTGGCACGACTTCCTCCTTTTCATGAATTGGATGTGGGCATTAAAAAGAAATACATAAATTTTATATATAAACATATTAAAATATATTTATTTATTTATATATAAATTTTATATATTTTATATGCAGGTTCTCCTGCATCACTTTTCATACCAGAAAGGAGAACACACTGACTTGAGAATGCTGCTGTCCGTATGGAATCGAAGGTCTATTTCCTTGTGCACCACTGTGTGTTATTCCCTTTTAATTTCCAAGCTGAGGAAATAAAGAAAAAATATTCTCGCCGTTATGCCGCTATTATGGCAGAGAATTTAATTGCATTCAAATCAAGGCAAAGTTATGATTCCCTTAGAAACTGTAACTTGGTCCAGAACACTGAGCTCTTCTGGAGCGATGGTTGCTGCACACCTTTACAGAAAGCATTAAGCTGACAGGAAATGTGTGTTATGGTTCATAAGGGAACTATTACATGGAATCCCACAACTTGTAAGGATATGTGATTAACCACAAATGCATTTTCACTGTAGCTTTTACATATAGGTGAAGATACGGAGCTGTGGGTTAGGATTTGCCTGCCTTCTCCTGACATCGCAGAGTCAGAGGTCCCTGCGGATCCTTTTTGAGTCAGTGAAGGGAAATAAGGACCTCCAAAGGCTGATTTGTGTTGAGATGAAGTGTATGACCTTCTAGAGGCTTGTGCTGTGCTGGGATAACTGGAACAAGCACAGGCACCTAGGTCCTGATGTCTAAGCCATGGAAGGTGAATCCACTCTTGGGGGCAGTTTGATGGTGTTTAGGAATACAATAATTTCCTCATCATTTTGGGGCGCTTTCTCTCAATAAATATATCAAAAATCTTGCCTTTCTTGCTTTCCTACTTTCTTAGTGTCTTTGTCCTTCTTCCTCCTTGTGATTTTCAAATCCCAGATCTGTGGGAATGCTCCCATTTCAGCAGTAACTACTGCAAAAAGGGTTTTCAGTTTGTTATCAAAACAAACCCCCTTGCTCCCCAGGCTGCTTAAAAGAATTTCTCTGGGAGGAAGAATCAAAAAGTTAGTAGCAAGAAAGAAGTTCCTTGCAAAAAGGCAGGAAGGGTATTGCCAGCAGTTTTATCTTAATCATCTCTGTAGATTAGACACAGAGAGAGTAATTGGGATGCCAATAGGAGGCATTAAAAGGCAGGCCTTCCACAAAGTCATAATTGACACTCAAGGGTGATTAAAAGTTGCAAATCACTTAGGAGTTCACTCCAGGTAAATTTAGTTGGTTTGGGGATAAGTCAAAATTAGTGTTTCTGTTGAAATGTGTTAAAATATGACACATAGTTTGGGCGTTATTTATGCATGCTTAAGCAGAATGAAAAAATGCACTTTCCATCACAATGTCTGGACAATGGGGACTATTATGGACCTAGAAATTCAGATTCAATGTCCAGCTCAAAAATTTATACATCCTGGTGAGAGGCTGTGGAGAGGCTATTTGGTTAAAAATGGTATTCTGGCCACTCTCAAACCAGTGAAAGGGCAGTAGCAAAACGCTATTCTGTGTTGTTATCACAAAATTCAACTTCATTTCTTTTTTCATAGTCCAAAGACCTCTGTGAAGCAGGGTCTCCTCACCAGCTTCTGTTGCTGAACGACAAGGAGAGGTGAGGGAAAGCCAAGACAGGTGCACAGGATGATGTGGAGGAGGTTGAATGTCTTGCCCAACCCTCCCTGAGTCTGCTTTGGTACAACTTCCCTCTGAAGGACTGCACAGAAAATCTGCTGGTGTTCCTCAACCCTGAGCAGGGTCCCAAATGGATTGAGTGGGGTGCCTGACTCCTGTCACCCTCGTCACGAAACAGAGCTCTGCAGGGAGGAGAGATGCGAGTCTGATGTGGGTCAGATGGTGTTTTTCGTGGCAAGAAGATGATGGATACCCAGAAGAATGTCTGTCACCAGGGGCCATGGGGACGGGAAGGGAATCTGACCTTAGGGCAAAAAGAGAGAGACATTTCCTCCACAGTCTGAGCCTGTGACAGTCCGCGTTAGCTGCAGTTTTACAAACCCAGCTGGGCGTCACTAACAGCTTCCCTAAATTGCTGAGCCCCAGCAGAGGTGTATGAACACCCACCCAGCTGATCCAGCTAAATACAGAGACGGTGCAGCCTTTTCTGGGTGGGTAAGAGATGAAAGTCTCCCTGACAGCGTGGAGAAAGGAAAGCTGCAACCTCTGTGCATCAGCTCAAAGTATCCCACCAGTATCAGCTGCATCTGCTGCTGCTGGGATGGGGAGCTGCAGGCTGCAGAAAGCATGGAGGCATCTCCCCTAGGGTGACTCTTGCCCTGGGAGTCTGAGCAGCCTGTGAGCCAAACTAAATATTGACCTGCCTCCAAGGGCTGTGGTGGTGTCATTTAGTGCGGTGTGCTGCGCCTGAGACCATGCAAACATCTGTCACTGCTCTGGTGTTTGTTTTGAGCCTCTGTGTGCTTCTCGGAGGGGAAAGAGCCGCCAGCCTCTGTAGCTCGCTGTGACTCACAGGCCCAGGTGCGATGCTAAAGGAAAGTTGGATTGAACCAGATTGAAGAAAACACTTTAAAGATCCTTAAGCAAGCCTCTGTTAATGTTCAGAGGTGGAGCACTTCATCTGGCTTCTAAAGAACTGTGATTTTCATCATCTGTGCAATGGCGGAGGGAGGTTTCCCACCTTTGCACAGCTATGGTCAGGAAATACAAAGTGTTATTTCCTCCCTCACCTCCCTGAGCTGCTGGTGGCATTGCAAAGCTGTGGGGCAAAGCTGAACCCACAGCTTGTGCTGTTTGGCATTTCTGCTCTCGACCAAAAAGGGAAGGCAGTTCTCAGGACCGTGTCCATCCTGCAATCCCCTCACGAATGGAAGAACACTGTCCCATCAGCCTTGTTCGAAACCTTTCTCATGGTCCCTTGTGCATCTCTGTAACTCCTTTCCCCTGATATGTCTGAGTGGTGTGAAAAGCCTGATTAAATCCGGAATGTAAATCTGGAATGTAAATGGAATTCAATCTGGCTGCAAACAGGGGGTCGGAAGGCACCTGCCAGCAGTGGCTGCAGCATTTGGGGTCTGAGCAGGTGCCAGTCTGCCTTCAAACACCTTCCATGGCCCATTCCATGGCAGGCTTTGAGGTGTCTGGGTGAGCAGGACCCCATATTTCATTAGTTCGTTCAATGTGCAGAAGGTGGAGGAAAGAGCCTTACCTATTTGTACTCTTCAGCAGACGCCCACGCTTGTGACTTCAGCCAGTGGTGGAGCACTTAAATGAAGGAAAAACAGAGTAACTAAGAGACTGAGCACATCCCAGTTATCAAAAAGCAGAGGATGACTGTTTTTCTGCTGGCCTTTCAATGATGACCAAATCAGGCTCCTAAATGTCCTAGCACACATCCCAGCAGCTGGGGAATGAGAACACTCGACTCATCTCCACAGCCGCCTGGGCTCCTGTACTTTCTTCTGGAAAATAGCTTCCACCATCAATCTTCTCCCATTTAACTGGATTAAGTGTTATCTGAATTTTCTGTGCAGTGACCAGACAGGAGCCTGCACATCACACGTGATCTCATAATGTATTTGTGTGTACAACTAAAGAAGCACTGGAGGAGTCTCAGCCTCACCCAACTCCATGGTGCTGTGCAGGGAGAAAATCAGCCCAATCTCTTCTGAGGAGCACACCAAAGGTTGTTTTTCCATGGTTCAAAATAGCATTAGGGCTCCTGTGAATGTGACTAACCGTTCCCAAAATAGAAGGAGCCTGCTCTTCCCCCGGTGTGGTGTTCCCAGCACTGATGTCCCACCTGGGCACGTTCTGGGTTCGTGGGGACATGGCCTCGCTTCAGCCACTCACTCCCCAGTGAAACAGGAATAAACCCTCCTGGTTCCTCTCCCCGGTGGTGCAAAGCTTTATTTGGCTGTGTTTGAAGAGCACTTTGAAGGTACAAATCCCGAGCATTATGATTTGTTTCGACATGCATGTCCTGCTAGTAAAGTGCTGTGTAAAAGCCAGCGCTCCTCTCACCCAAAAGGGTATGAGGAATAATGCAAATGATTCAGAAGTGTGAGTGGTGCAGAGCCCATAAAACACAGCAGATGCAAACGAAGGCAACAAAAGAAAGTCTGCGTCCTACAAAGCTGTGTTACCAAAGACTCTCATAACAATAGTTGCAGAATATAATTTGTATTGTAGGAGAAGCCCTCAGTATCCTCTCCAGATAAAAAATAGCATGTAAATCACAAAATCTTTTCCAAGATGCTCTATAAATACATAAATCTTGTAGGCTAGGAGATGAGCTGGAGACTGGTACTCAATCTGCCCTGCAGCAGGCCAGGGAAGTCGATCTGCAGCTGAAAGAGAAACAATTTTCCTTGATTTATAGACTGTAAATATTTTATTTACTCTCCAAAGAAGGAGTCCATACTCATAGCAAAGAATGTGTACAAAGAGTGTGCAGAGCTGTGTCTCTTTGGTTTGGCGTGGCAGTGAAAATTAATTAAAGCATCACTGGGAGCCGAGGGAGTTCAGGTGTCCTTTGGTCCCATTGCCCTCAGGGAGCGATGGGGAGGTTCCTCAGGCACTGCAATGTCCTCACACTGCACGGAAAGGTGTTCAGAGCTCACTGTGAGGTGAGGAAATACAGATGAGACATGAATACAGAGCATTTTGGTATCATTTATAGCACTGTTTCCAGCATAAGCTGCGAGCTCTTTCTGCTTTGAGCTTTCTCCCAGTGGGGTCTAAGTTAGCTGGGCCAGAGCACATCCTCTCCATTGCTCTGTGCCCTCCAGGCTGTGCCTAAGGGTGATGAGCAGGGCTTGCTGTGTGCATTCTCCCAGCCTCATTAGAGGCAGCACTAATATTTACCTGTTTGCCTTTCAAATGAAAGGGAGTCTATTTAACGCCATCAGCGATTTGGTCAATATTGGCACAGTCCAAGTGCCAAGGGAGAGCTGGGTGATGTTTTCATTAACTCCAGCACTTTAGAGCTCTGTGGATTTTCCCAAGAGAGTGTTTTCTGTCACTGTGGTGTGCCCAAGGCTGTGGAGGAAGGGCCCTTATGGGGCTGTATGCCAAAATCTCCGGTTGGCTCCTGAATGAGGCTCTAAAAGTGCCTCCAAGCTTTACTCTCCATCACTGTTGCTTCTGTCCCAGAAACCAAATGTCTGTGCTTGGTCCACAAAGCATCTTCTCTTCCTCCTTCTTCTCTAAGGGCTCAGGCTGAGCCCCACAAACCCTCAGCTCCATGTGGAGACCTGAGTTTTTGCCCTTTTCCTGCCGCATAGCACTTGATGCTTTGTCTGTGGGCAGCTGATCCTCGTCCATCAGCATGTGTGCTATCATTTGGATGTGACTGTAATTCTCCATTCCTAGGGTGTAGTTAGCTAGCTGGGAAGAGGCATACAATGCGTTTCCTTATTCATGGATTACGCTGTTTACGTCGTTTTCAGCGGCGGTCATCGCAGTTTTCTGCAGACAAAGAGGATTTGTTCTCAGAATCGGTCTGAGGAGGGAAAGAGTCCTGATTGCCATGTTAGGGATGCAAAGGCTGAGGCAGAAAAGCAAGATGACTTGCTCGAGGAGTCTGTGGAGGAAGAGTGGGAGTGGAAATCCCATCTGCCGAAGAAGGAATTAATCCAGACTGGAGGAAGCATGGGAGATGAGTCAGCTGCAGATGATGAGGAGGGTGAAAGGCAAGTGAAAGCTGCCCTGAAATCTGGATCCATGTGAGAGAGGGGAGCTGCCGTGCTGAAATGACACAGAAGAAAGCCCCTGTGCTGTGCAGCTGAAAGGGAAACCAGTGCTGGGGTTTGTCTGTCGGAAAGCACAGACTGTGAGCTGCAAGGTCATCTCCCCTTGGCCGGAGCCCTGCTGGGCAGCAGCCTTGGAGCAGAGCTGCCGGCACACAGCGAGGCTGAATTCCAGCTCTGAGCAAAACACCCTGCCTGGATCAATAGTTCTGTTCACGGCAGAGGTTGCTAGACAGGGTCACAAGAAAGAAGTGATTATTTTGCTGCTGGAAATTCTCTGTTTCTAGCTGGTAACCATTGCTATTTTCTGTCTGTTTTATGTTACTGGGCTTAAGCTCATGTTATTTCACATATTTTAATGGTTTTTACCTTTAAAACTGATGGCAAAATAGTCCTCTGTCATGCTCCTAAGCATTTTTATCATTCAGTTTTTTTGCATAGTGGCAGAGATTTAGGTGAATTCTAAAATTACAGAAACAAATTATTCATATGAATTTTATAAAGTTAATCTACGCTGGACCAAGTCCATCAGTCATCTGTGGTAGTTTTTCACTTGTCAAATACTTCCCAGGCAAATAATTCCCTAGAAGACGATTTCAACTCTTAACTCCAAATTTTGTACGATTTCAACTCTTAACTCCAAATTTTGTATTCAACCACCAAAACACAGTTTTATCTCTGCATCATCTGATGGTCCTACTCAGTTCTTTAGACAATATCCACACTGATGTCACGAAAGACATCACAGTGAACAACATAGTGAAAAAAACTGTCTAAAATACACTAAATCTTGTCTTAGGGAAAGGATGCAAATTCCCTGTCGGCAATGATTTGGTTCAGCCGCTGTTATCTTGCTGGCATCAGGATTTCTCAGCGCTCTAAAGGAAGAAATACTGCTCTGGGTGAGTAAAACTCCAGGCTTGGATCACCGGAGGAGCTTAGCCGTGCCTCGCTCTGGCTGCTGACAGAGCAGAGCCCCAAGGAGCAGTGACTCGGCAGGAATGAGCAAAGCCTGGTGAAATGTGAGCAGCCGAGTCCTCCCTGCGGACCCTTCTGACAGCTCCTGTTTCCACACGCTGGGAGCACAGATACCTCCGCAGCAGCTCTTCTAGAAACTTCTAGAAATAAAAGCCCAATAAATAGAAATAAAATGTGTCTCCAAAGGATGCAGTGTTTCAGATGAAAGGCCTCCTTGAAAGCAGTCCAGTGGATGGCAAACGCGATGCCTTCGAAATTGGCACGCGCCCAAAGCAGCTTCAGTGTTTAGATAACTGAACATCCTTCTTTGAAACCCGACAGTGAGAGGAATTGATGCAAAGATTAAAATTTCGTTTGCAAAGAAGAGAAGGACTGACAGAGACATGCACATTTCGAGACCCAAAGAAAGAATTTCTTCATGAAATTACGCATTGGGCTGGCTTTATTGCTGCAGCATTCAAAGCTTGAATGATGTTATAAACGCCCTGGGGTATTTGCAGTGCCTCACTGGTGGGGCACTGCCCAGGCTCCCCAGGGAATGGGCACGGCCCCGAGGCTGCCACAGCTCCAGGAGCGTTTAGACAGAGCTGCCGGGGATGGACAGGGTGGGATTGTTGGGGTATCTGTGCAGGGCTGGAGTTGGACTGGATGGTCCTGGTGGGTCCCTTCCAAAGGGGAGTATTCAATGATTCTATCACAAAATCCTGTGATCAGGAAATATCACCTGTTGGGTGGATATCAACTCTGTCACCAAAATGATATATTTCAATACAATTTAGCTCCTTTAGTCCTTTGGACCACAATGCCACTTTTATCCCGAGTCCTTGCTAGCAGCACCCTGCCCTAGGTTTACAGGCAGTTAAAACAGATTTTGGACCAGCTCATGGCCAAATCCTGTGCTTTCCTGCAGGGAGGTGAGGTGTCGTTGCTCTCTTTGCAGTGACCAAAGCTGCACGGCCACCTTGGGACAAGTGCTGGGCAGGGGATGGACGCTCATTAGAGGGACAGTAATTCAATCCAGTGCCGCAGCAGTTCCTTACCAGCAAGAGGAGAAAATGCCCATTTCGTTGTGCAAAATGCCCATTTGTTAGTAATGTCACGTTCTGAAGCTCAGCTTGTGCAGACTCTCTCTGAGGGTAGAAGGGAAAATTGCAACTGGGAGTGTGCAATGGCAGCTGCACCTCCCTGAAACTCCAGGTGGGATTTTTGCTTTCCAAGAGCAAAACCACACCGGAGTTATGACCTCGTGGGAAGCTGAGTGAAAGCAGACCCAGACATCAACTCTGAAGTGTGGTGAAGGTCACAGCAGGAGAACGCCAGAGAAATTCAAAATACACACAGTCTAACTGTAAAGGTAAAGGAGTAAATTCCTTTGGGGCAAATGAGAGGCGATTTCTTCCCTTGAAGGAAATCTTCTCTTGAAGGAAATCTTTTTTTTCACAGGAAACAGCTGGTATATTAGGGGGAATATATTTAGAGTAGCTCAATGTTACTTAAGGGTGTCCCAGCTTAATCATATTCATTAACATCTCTTCTTAACAGGCAAAGTCACACAGGTAGGGAACCAGGGAAGAGAATGGATTTTATGCTCAGCCCTGAAAAAAACCCAAAGAATAATAAAACAACTGTGGGAAGAGAAGGAGCAGTTTGCCACATTGGACATAGGCAGAGCCTTGTACCACGGGCGCCGGATGTTCATCTTTGGTCTGGTTTGTGTATATTTTCTTGTTCCATTTCCAAACTTCCTATCTGATAGCATGGGGAGCAATATGTATTCTAGACAGCTACCTTGTTAAAGTATGGATTTGTTTCATGGAAAGCCGGATGTTTTCAGTGACGTGTAGGAATGCTGGAGCTAAAAAGCATTAAAATAGCTACAGCTTGCGGTGCATGTTAACACAGAGGGAGCCTGCCTGAGCACACTGTGCAGAGAGCAGCACTTCTTCCACTGGGATGGAAATTACTGCCTGGATTGCCTTCTTAAATGAAAAATGTGCCTTTGCGTTGTATTTTATTTTCCCCATTGAAAAAGTGAAGAATAAAATCTTTCATTTTCGTGGGCATTTTCAGATGTTTTCAGATTTTTGAAATGTGAATCCTCCTTGCTACTCCACGTCACTTTTGGAAGGTGCCATTGGGATTTGGGGTGGGGAAGGGATTGTTCAAAACTCTTCCATAATGTCAGGAGTAACTAAAAAAAAGTCTGGTTAAAAATCTCACTGAAATAATATGTATTCCTGATTTGACTCTCACATTTGAAACAGCTGTTCTCTTACAAAACTTCCCAGTGTCTCCTACTGCAGAAATGTAGAAACAGCTGCTCTTTGACATCACAGAGCACCATTTTAGGATTACCTCGTTTTGTCAAAGAACCTTTCCAATTATAGGTGCAAAATATAGTCATTTTCTGATTTGTACTGGACAGCTAAATGTGTATCACTCAGGTATGAGAACAGGGAAGAGCTGAAGCATCCTTGTTGTAAAGCTCTGGCTGCAGTGTTTAATTCCTGCCAAAGGAGCCCTCTGGAAGGGCTGGAATTGTGTCATTTTCTGTAATTGATTCTTTTAAATATACTGGACCTCCACACAATGGCAAGCGGCCTTTGAGCAAGGCCATCAAGAAATTGAAATGAGACACAGCCTTGGCAGCTCCCAGGACACAAATGGGGCATATGGACAGTGCAGATGATTAGAGAAATGTAATTTTATTAGCAGTGGGAAAATGCTGAGGAGGAAGCAGAAATTTTGAGAGGTTCACAAACCACACCAGAAATGAGTGCAGCTTCTAGATGCAGCCAGAGCTGATGTTTCTTCCTTTGGGGTTGTATGTGTCAGATTAAAATTCCAGCTCTGTAGAAGAAAAGAACTTTCTATCATGAAAAACTGACATCAGTTGTCCAGGGAGGCTGTAAAACCTCCATCGTTGGAGATGTCCAAAATTTGACTGGAGGTGGTTCTAAGCAACTGATGAGGAGGGGGAAGGACCGCTGGAGGCCCTTCCCAACCCGAGTGGTTCTGTGCCAACAGCAACGTGGTCTCTGTCATTGCTGTGTCAAATTGCAGCAGAGGTGGATCTGTGCCATGTCCAGCGATGCCACCCATGGTTATGAGTTTAAAAGCGCCCGGCAACATCCCTTTCCATGCTGTGTTTAATTTAGATTTAAAATCAGAGAAAATGGCACCATTCTGGTTCAGTACCAGCTGGGTGAGCGGGTACGTGCCCAGCTGGAAACCTTGGAACACAGCTGCAGCCGAGGAGAATCAACTAGGGACTGCCATTCCAGTCCCCAGCCAAATCCTGGAACGCAGACCTGCCAGGAGATGCCATGAATTTGTTTGGGGGATGTCCTGGTGTCGCAGAGAGCAAGCACACGGATGCACGGTGTCACAGGGACCCCGAGGGCGCGGGGACAGCATGCACCCACAGCGTGGGCTGGTCTCGCTGGAGGAGGGCACATCCAGCCCCGCTCGGCAGTGCCGGCAGGACAGGATGTGAAGAAGGATGTGGCCCTCACTCAAAACAATGTGAGGCTTATTTTTTTAATCTAGTCAAAATACAGAGGTTGGGATTTGGCCGCAGAACCTGGGCCAGCCTGTCTGCAATGGCAGAGTGAACCAAGTCACTGAACCTTGGTCCTTGGAAGTGTCCTTGGATTTTTACACCATGAGATCCTGAGGCTGCCTAGTCCCCTTTTAAAGGGTGCCTTTATCGTTAAGATGAAAAATTATGCGAATTTCTTAAAGCTTTGTCTACTTATTCCTGCTAAGCCCAAAGTCAAACTGCTTGCACAGGAGTGACAGCTCAGATGTGAGTGAAGGGCCAAATGAGAATTATGTGGAGATCTCATTTGACAAGGCCACTTCAGACAAAAGAAATGTTAAACAAATAGCCTTACACAATGGGAAGTGGTGAACTCGGGCTGACCCTGGCTGGTGGCTGGGTGCCAAAGGAAAGTTTGAAGCTACCCACATGTTCCCTTTTGGAAAGCTCTCTGGGTTTAATGTCCGGCATTTGTATACCATTTAAAATGGAAAATGAAGAGTGTTTAATTATCTTCCCAGGGTATGACAGCTGATGGAAATTAAAATGTCTGCCCAGAACTCCTCTGCTTCACAGAGCAAATCCTGGTAATTACTCAGACGATATAAACCTGGGCCATATTAAGCCATAAACCATAAATAGATGAGACTGGGTGATTTTGCAACACACAGATAGCACCAAAGAAAAAGAAAACATTCAGGTGCATCTCCCTGGATGAGAGTTGCTTTTGGGCTGCAATCTGCTGCCACAAGCAGTTGCAAAGGTCATGGTCTGAGTAACTTCAGATTTGTCTGCTTAGGCAGGGATCACAAAATGCTGGGGGACAATAACCTTTCTTAGGGTAGATGGAGTTAGAAGAAGCTTTTCAGCTTTCAGGACCACAAGTCCTTCAAATTTTACAATAAAATTTCAATTTGCCTGCCTAATATGAACCAAATCATGGCCAGGAATATGAACTCTGCCTATGAGGAAAAGACACCGACATCGAACCATCTTGCCATTACCTTCTGGTATTCCAGATTTAATTTTTCTTGGCCATTACAGAAAAACTGCAGTCTAGTATTTTAAATATTCTGCTCGTTGCTCTCTGCAGTAATGGCAGAAAACAAATTACTGAAGGGATTGATCTCATAAAGCAAAATTAACTATTTCAAATGTAGAGCTGCCACCACGATCTGGTGGTTGAGTCCCTGTCCCTGGTGAGGTTTCAAAGCCATGTGGATGTGACACTGGGGGACATGTTTTAGTGATGGCCATGGCACTGCTAGGGCAGCTGTTGGATTCGATGGCCTCACAGGTCTTTTCCAAGCTAAATAATTCTATGATTTTGTGATCCTGTGTGGCCCAGCCCAGCCCCCATTTTTAGCAAGAGCAAAAGGAGGAGGGATACCTCCAAATGCTCAGAGCTTTGACTCAAAGACTTCTCCTGTCCGTAGCTGACTGGAGAAGTTCATGGACTTGCTGGAATTCCAGGCTCTTTCTCCCCATCCCTTTCCTGTGATGGCCACAGAATTCCCAGCCATGGCAGGAGCCCTGGAGCCCTCGGACCCTGGCGTGGTGCCCTGGTGAAGTCAGACTCACTCCACCTGCCTGTTCCCTTTCCTCCCGGATTCTGGAAGATCAGAGCTGTCTGGTGGGGATCCTGAGGAGCTGCCACAAGCCCAGACCTTTTCCTGGTGGTCTTGCTGGGTTGGAGCTGTTTTGGTGGGAGGAAAGTTTCTTCTCTCCTCTCCCGGCACGGGCTGCTGTGGCTTGGCTGCACTGATGCCATGGCACGATGGGGCAGGGCTGGCTAGCCAGGGAACACAAGTGCCAGGCAAATCCTTCTCTGCCAGAGGCCTTCAAACCCCCAGGGCAATCTCATGGAAATTCCCATTATCCAAAACGGGCCTGACGGGTGTTTGGCTTCTGAGGACACTCTGGGTAAAATGTCGTGGTCAAACAGCAGGAGCAGCAGGATGGGTCAGTCCTTCTCATTAAATCCTCCTCTGCAGAGATGATTTGACCCCGAGGAGCTGTAAAAACAAACTGCAAAGCAGCGGAGCCTTTCACATGGCCAGTGGTGGGTGTTGAGTACCTGAACCCACAGACTCCTTGCGAGGTAATTGCTCAGCTCCCTCCCTTCAGCTGACACCACCGAACACTTCCCAGCGTGATGACATACCCAGAGCGGTGTTCAGGGACAAACTGTAAATGCTAAAACAAATTATAAACATTTCCAGCTACAGGCTAAACACAACTTGGTTTGCCAAGTGTGGCTGAATGTGTTTCTGCTGATGCAGGAAGACCCATGAACTCACCCAGCTTTCTGATCCTTTTCTCTGCAGAAACATTAATCCATGGCACAAAGTTACTGTGGGAGCTATCAAAATGATAACAAAGAATTCATGCAGCCTGGTTTCTTGCAGTCTGTCACACATTGCTGCACGTCTTGCACTGCCGTAGCCCCAGGTCCAGCAAACCTCCTGCAACACACAACCACAGAGCTCTGCTCTCTTCAAAAGAGCTTCAGTTCTACTCTCCTCCTCTCCTGGATCTTTCCTTTCATCGGTTCCTCTCTCATGTGAGCCATGGCCACCACAGGAAATGTGTCTCTCTTCTTTTCCTTTGGTGTCACCCAACCCCAGCCATTCCCTGGAGCTTCATTCCCGTGGATCCCTTGGTGAGTCCATCCCTGGCCAGCTGCATCTGCTGAAGGCAATGTCTTGGAGGAAGCTTCTCCCTGCCTTTCCCTCTGGGGCAACACCAATAACATAATTTTTCTCTATGTGCTTCTCTATTCTTAGGAAGTTTAATGACTTTATTTTGGTTTTTTAAGCTCTTTACTGCAGCGTGGTCACTCTCTTGGGTGAAGCCGATCACAGCCTGATGGTCACAGCCTCATTCCCACAGGAAACCAGGCTAAAAGCCTTCTCCTCGCGTGCACCTGGAAGCTGCCAGTTTGACAAGCTGCCAGAGCCTGCCTGACCCCTCCATGCTTCCTCCTGCAATTCCTTTCCCATGGAGCCCAAAGGTGAGCTGCCAGGCCACGGATCTCCTGCAAGGAAGGCATTGGAGGAGATCTCCGTGGGGATGGAGAGCCTGGGAATGGCACTGCTGGCTGCTCCTTACATCCTTCTGCTCCTAACTGGCCCCCAAACAAAGAGGAGTCACCCAAAGCGAGCCATAGGCCATTAGACTTATTTTCATTAGGAGCTCTGAAAAAAGTCACCCCTCCAAAGTTAGGCAAGGCCGTGGCTTATCAGAACTTTATTTCAGCTTCAGCTCCATGCAGGTTCACCCAGTTTTGGAGTGGAAGGCTTGCTTTAATCTTTAGAGGAGCTCTTGCTGCCAAGTCAGCACAGCTTCTGCTTCTTCCTCCTTATGCATTTTTAAACCAGGTAACATCCACAAGTGAGCTGGCAGCCTGGCCCTGCAAAGAGCTGTCCTGGCACCACCTGGGGACAGAAACCGAGGGTCAGAGGAAGCCCTTGGCTCGCTGGTGACAGCAGTTTTGGGTCCATTCTGCCCTTGCGCAGCTAAAGGCGGTGTCGTGTCAAACCACGCGTTACCCACACATTCCTGAGCTCTGTCTGCTCCGGGGAAAAGCGTCTGTGAGCCAGCGAACAGCAGCTGAGAGAACGGATTCAAGCTGGATATGAAACTTCAATGCTGGCACTTCTGAAGCGCTTGTACTTGCGAATCTAGCAGCTCCGGTTTAGCACCGGTGTTCGCAAGGGTTCAGGCTTTTTGAAAGGAAGCTGAGCTCCCGACTGCACCCAGAAATCCCACCCTGTGCTCGTCAGAACCAACCTGGACCACCAAGAGGGCTGAAATCCCTCAGTGTTCTGCCCAGAGCTCTGCCTTGGCAACGTGAATGAGGGTGGTGGGGCAGAGGGCACCCTCAGCAGGTTTGCAGGTGGCACAGAGCTGGCAGGAGTGGCACCTCAGGAGCCTGGAGACATGGGCTGGCAGGAGCCACACGATCTTCAACAACAAGGACAAGGTCCTGCCCCTCTGGAGGAGCAGCCCCAGGCACAAGAAGGTGCCAGGGCCATCCCCCAGGCAAACAGCTTGGCAGAAATCCTTCCCCTGCTCCCCCATGTCCCGGCTGGGGTGCCCTGCTGGAGCCCCAGGGAGGGGAGCAGGTGGGACAGCTCTGGATTTGAGCAGATCACCGCAGAGAGACGTGAGAACAGTCACTCCAAGAGCTTGGCATGAGGTTTCTTGCGCTGGGAAGGGACTCGGGCTTCTGCTCAAGGGGTGCAAATGGAAACCAAAAGAACTTGTGCATGATCAGATTCACCACCTTCTGCTCTTACCTTCTACCTCCAAGTCTATTTTAATCCATCAGGAGATGGGATCAGGTACATGCACCATTTTTCTGTCATGTCTGCCTGGGACAGTGAAGTCACAACGAAGTTTTTAACATTAGAAAGAGAACAAGTTAATTACGGTGCCCAGAGCCCTGAGGAGATCAATTTCTCTATGCCTACAGCAGTCTGAAAAAAGCCAGGGTTTCAATATTTCTTTATTGAAAGCTGGGGCAGTGTGTGAGAGCAGGATGAGATGGCTGGGGAACCTGACTGCTGTCAGGCACCAGTACAAAACAGGACTGAGGATATTTCAGTACATCCCGATAGGCTCTGGGAACTCTGTCTGCAGCAAACTTCTTTGTCAGAAGGGTGCTCGAGGAGCAGCACGGAGCAGGAGGGTGTCCCACTCTTGATTTGTATCTGTAGGAATGCACAGATTTGTGTGATTTGTTTTGTTAACCAAAACCTCACTCAGTCTGAGAGATTTCTACCTGCAGCAATTAATTAGTTAAAGCTACACTTTGCACTAACCAACAGAGTTAATTCCCAACGCGATGAAGAGCGGCTGGATTTCCCCTTTTCCCTTTATCACATGGAAGTGTCTAAGCAAGGCAGAAGACCAAAATCTCATTTTTACACAGCAGTCTCCCCCTGCCTGGGTCAGGCAGTGTCTGCCAGAGGAGCAAGGAGCCAGGGCTGTGCCCCTGCAGGGGCTGGAGGTGCTGGGAGCTGTCTGCAGCAGTATTTGGCAGCAGAGAGGCTTTCTCCTGAATTATCCACAGCTCTTAACTAGAAGCCAGTCTAGGATGAGATGAGACCACGGTGTTAACTTTGGTTTAGCTTAGACCAAGACCAAATTAGTGGCAAACTTATTTTCACTGTCTGTGCACAAACACAGCTCCCCTGGTGTGTCGAGGCTTTCAGATTCATCATCTTCTGATATTCTCCCATCAGAAAACCCCTTGGCAAATCTCATCACACCATAACATGGATATCGCTGGTCACCACAGCCTGTGTGCACAAAGATGTAATTCACGTCCTATTCCTTCCTGCTCTGCTGGGTTTGGGTCTGTTCAGGTCAGAAATTACACTTGGTGGGTTTCATGGCTCAGCCAGAAAAGTCTGCGCTCAAGACATGGCACTGAGCCCCTGTGGCTAAGCCTGGTAAGCAATAATCATTAAAAAAACCTCTGGGATAAGCAGCTGGCTTGACTTTTATCTTGTTTTTCTAAATTATGCATCTCAGTCATGTTTCTAAGTTTACCCTCCACAGAGAAAGGCCAAAGTTTAACTGGCTTTCCCCCCTCCGACTGCTTTGGCCACAAAAGTTTCCAGTGGTGGAACAAATTCCTTCCAAATGCCAATCCGCAGCCTCAAACTCAACATCCTCATTGCAGCCCCACGGAGGAATCTTGCCCTGCAGCAGGGCCTTGGGATGATGCACTTTAGCCCCGTGGTGTCCAGGGCAAGGAATATTTATTTCCCATTCCCCGGGTGCTCCATCACTGTTATTTACAGGCTGATGGAGCTCAGCATGACGTGGGCGCGAACTTCTTGGGATTTTCCACTGGAGCTGGGTGCCCGAGGCACTGCAGTGATGTTGTACATCTGCACGGCTAGCATTCCTTGATGGGCAAGAGAAAGGGACAGCAAACTCGAGTTTCTCAGTCCTTGGGACAGACCCGAGCTGTGTGGCAGTACCTTCAGCAATTAAAATCGTGCCGTGGGTGATAATCACTCTGGAGGCGATCAAGGAATGCAACTGATGCTTCTTGTCCATCAGATAATCCTCAGTGCTCCCAGCTTCCCTTTGCTGTGCTGCTGCTGAGCTCAGCAGGTGACAGGACCTGACCACTGACCCACGGCTGGATCCCCTCGGCCCTCGCATGGCTGCAGGCGGAGCAGGATGAGCATGGATCCTGTAGGGGATGACCACAGCCCTGCAGGGGATGAGCACAACCCTGCAGGCAGGGCAGGATGACCATGGATCCTGCAGGGGATGACCCTGGGCTCCTGCAGGCAGGGCAGGATGAGCACAGCCCTGCAGGCAGGAGGATTAACCTGGGATGCTTCTGGAAAAATCCCCCCATTGCCATCAGGGGATGTGAGGCGTGTTCAGGGTCCCTGCTGCTCCGGGCTCCTCTCAGGGATGAGATTTTCAAGTCACTGCCTTCCCTTGTGTTTGTCACTAGTGACCAAGACCCCTCACTCCATGCCACGGTGTTTCTTTCCCTGTTTTCCCAGTGACCTTCATGAACTGCCACCTTGGATTTGAGCTGAGGTTGAGTGAAGGTTTACAGGTGGAGAATGATTTTAACACCAAAATCAGGGCTATCAAAACGGGAGCCACTTTGTGATCATTTCATTGTCAGTTGCTCCAGCATTTGGGACACTTCTGTGTCCAAGCCTCATGAAATCCTGGAATGGTTTGGGTGGGAAGGGAGCTTAAAGCCCACCCAGTGCCACCCCTGCCATGGGCAGGGACACCTCCCACTGTCCCAGGCTGCTCCAAGCCCTGTCCAACCTGGCCTTGGACACTGCCAGGGATCCAGGGGCAGCCACAGCTTCTCTGGGCACCTGTGCCAGGGCCTCACATCTCCATTCCCCAGGGCTTCTGGAAACAAATGGCAAGTATTTTTCTCCTGATGCTTTTAGCAATTACATGCCAGGAAGTGGCAGGAGAGACCAAGCACACTATTTTTAAATTTTTTTTAACGTGTCATGGGTGTAAAATCTCCGGGCAGTGACTCAGGGCATGAGGGGAATATAATTTCCTGCAGGACACAGCGTGTCCAGCCCAGGGTGCTGCCAGCACGTCCATGGTGATGGTCGAGCTGCCAGAGTCCCCCAGCCCTGCCCGTGCCACTTGCCATCCTGACCTTCTGTTCCAGTCCCAGGGCAAAGGGGCCTATTTTTTCCTTTCTGTTAATTCTAAAGAGATAAATATAGAGTGAAGCGACCTCCTACCCCCTTGGAAGTCTTTGAGTTGAAAGCCAAACATGTGAAATTTAGCAGTAGCTGTTTTTTATTTATAGGCTGCTCATTGTTTAGCTTAGCATGAGGTTGTGCTGTGTGCCTACGAGCGTGGTTAATTAGCACAAGGTCAGCAAGCTCTGCAGAACAATGGCATGTTATTCTGCTAAAAAATTATTTTAGAAGAAAAAAAAAATGTTAGGAGCAGCAGCAAATAGTGTCCAGTGTTGAAACACGATTGAACGTAGTCTTGAATAAAATATCCCAAATTCGTATTTTTGTTTGAACAGCTGTCTAGGTAACTCTAGCCCCACTGGATTCACCAGGGCTCAGGTCTGGATTCCACCCTGGCTCTGATACAACTCCCAGACCCTCACTTTTATCACCCAGAGCATGAGCTGCAGTCAGCGAGGGATGGTCACCTTTAAGTAGGAAATTCTGTTCCCGGAACAGCAGCTCTGAGGAAGACCCAAGTGAGCAGCACTGACCAAAAATAGGCTGTGGCATAAAATTGGCTTGAAATTGAGACCCTTCCTAGAACTGTCCAAAGCTTTTTATTTTCCCCGTGGGGACTGCAGGACTAATAGGACACATGTCCATTAGTCTGCAGGAGGTTACTGTAGTGAATAATAATGGATTTGACAGCAACCCTGAGGTAACTCTGTGGCTCTGATGCTGCTTCTCAGCTCTCCCATGTTTGCCTTTCATCCTCCCTGATTTCTGCCTTCTGCCACACGCAGGAAATAAAAAAAAATTACTGGGACGTTACTTTATGATTAAAAAAAAATAATGAAAATTAAACTATGACCCAGATTGCTGTTTAAAGAAGACTTTGCTGAAGGGTGATGCTTTCAGCTGAGGTGACCACAGCACAGCACAGCCAGGGTGGGGATGTCCCTGGGTGCTCCTGGAGGTGTCTGACCCAGCCCTCCTCAAGCTGGGCCAGCTGGAGCAGCTTGCCCAGGGCTGTGCCCACGCAGTGCTTGAATTTCTCCCGGGCTGGAGAGTCCACAGCCTCTCCTGACAGCCTCTCCTGCTTGCCTTGTCCAGCCACCTGCACAGCAAACAAGGTCTGCTTCTGTTCAGGTGGAATTTCATCTGTTTCACTTGGTGCCTGAGAAGTGCCGCAGAGACGCCGCGAGTGGGAGCAGCGCTGTGGGAGGGAGGCAGAGTCTTTTTGAGTCTTTTGAGGTCATCCTGATGCCTTCAAGGATTTCTAGTTTTTTACTCTGCATGTATCTCTAACTTGCTGTAGTTCTGTGCTTCTTACAAAGTGCTAAAATCCTCTGTCCCAGCACCTTTGGCCAAACAAGGCTCTCTGAATACACATTCAAGGACATCTTCATTGCCTTAGGGCTCAAAAATATGTAAACAACTGTGAGCTGGGGGAGCAGGCCTGGGGTGGTGAACATCACCACCTGAGGGTGCGATTGGAGAATTAAGGGGCAATAATGGGACCGAACTTATCAAAGGTGAAGGGCTTGTGACCCAGGGCCCCTTTTGGGTGTCGTGCCTGAGGGGGGGGGCTTTGCTTGCCCAAATGTACCTTCAAGGCCTTGAAAACCTTGAATAAATTGTCCACTTTTATACTCCTAATTTGTCTTAGCCTCTGTTTCAGGTAGCCTGTCCTTTAGGCATCAATCCTGAGTCGTTTGAGAGCCCCAAATCCCTGGCCAGGCAGAGCTCCGAGCAAATTCCTGCTTGCAGAGTGTCCTGCTGCCTGCAGAGAGGGCCAGCATCTCCATCGCTCACCTTCTGAGCTCTGCAGGTTGAAGGGATGCTCCTGGGGAAGGGCTTGGACCAGCTGGGTGCTGCTCACTGTGCTTGGGTGAGAAGGAAGAAAGGCACCCAGGAAACCCAATTTGTGTGAATTTTGCATGGAGCTCTGCGTTCGGGCTGGCAGTGCTAACCATGCTGCCTTTTCATTTCCCTGGGAGGAAAAACATTTGGTTCTGAGGCAGCTCTGAGTAGCACTTTATCTCCAGGGAGGTTGTTCTCCCCGTGGCGTGGGGGAAGCGCTGCTCTCCTCAGCGACATTCCTTGTTAGAAACACGGATTGCAGCTCCGTGTGTTCGGGAAAAATCCTGTTCCCTGAGCCAGGACACACAGACAGCGCAGTGTGCAGCTCCTGCTACACCCCAGGAATGAGCAGAAATGCTCACTGGAGCCATCACAGCACCAGCGTGGGGCAAAGGCTGGGGCTGGTCCCCAGCAGAGGCACAGGGACTCTCCTGGGACACACTCCCAGGGCTGAGGAGCAGCCTGGTGACTCCAGACCACCTTGTCACAGGGCCCAGGATCAGGCTGTGTCTCTGTGGGGTCAGAGTGCCACAGGTGTGAGCAAGTTGGCCACAGGACCCGGGAATTAACTGGGTTTGAAGCACTCTCATTTCCACGAGGGGAGAAGATTCCAGAGCTGCACCCGTTCTTAGGTAGCTTTTGAACCTTAAGTGAAGAAATAAATTCTAGGTGAGAATTTGGGCTTGCTCAGCTTCTTCATTTGAGTCAAATTCCACGTCAATTGTAGTCTTGAAAAATCTTTCCCCTCCACTTCTATTAAAGGCCGAATGTACAAATAATTTCTAAAAATATTTGGTATTTTCACACAAATTAGTTGTTTAACTTTCGCATTAACAGCCCAAACCCGCGGAGCAGCATCTCTGTGTGGTACAACCGCTCACCCCCTGCCTTTTCAATCTGTTTTATGGAGATGGACACCGCAGCTCCTCTGAGCACCCCCAGCGTGCTGCAGCATCCTCCGAGCTCACTTGGGTTCGAGACAGCTCTTCTCGTCCTCTGGAGACAGAAACAAAGACGAAATGTACCATTTGGGACGCACCGGGGTAGGTCTGCACCAGAAAACATGTTGCTTGCTTCTATGACAACACTGGAGACAGGAGGGAAATGAGGCACTGCACATCCCACACACGAGAGAGCTGAGCCGCCTGCGATCCGCAGTGACCACCGAGCCCTCGCAGCAATTAATATCGGTTTATTTGCGTGTTTGTATGGGGAGCTCTGAGCGTGATGTGCTTCCCCAGCCCTGCCCAGTCAGGGCAGGAGTGCAGGGTCAGTTTGCTGTCCTTGTGTTCCTTCTCCTCATTTCTCTCTCTGGGACTTCACTGAGCCAGCAGGAGCAGGGGGAGAGCCTTCCTTCATAATGTCAGCTCGTAGCTGCCAGCTCGGCGTCTGGTGGAGCAGGGAGGCTGCAATCCCTTGTGCTGCTGTCTGCACAGGGCTGGGAGCGGCGCAGAGGAGGCAGCTTTAATTAAAACCAGCAGCCATAGATCACGGAGCAGCCTTATCAGCTCTGGAGGGTGGTGGGGATGGAGATGGCCCCAGCAGGAGCTGGAACATCGGCTGGGCGAGGAGCAGGGGCACTAGGGCTGAGCAAACCTGGAGCCCTGCTCCTGGCCCTGTCTGCCCAGGCAGACCCCAAAACCCAGAGCCCCCAGGGCTGTGCTGAGAGGCTGCCCTGGGCTGCTGGCCATCGCGGGGGCCAAGGCTGCGGGTGGGGACATCCCGGGGGCTCAGCCACCCCACCCAGTGCCTGTGTGAGTCTGGAAGCCCTCCGGACTCCTGTTCTAAAGCACTGAGTGGCCGCAGGTGTTTGACGTGAGGCAGCAGTGGAGACAAAAAAATGCTTTTTATATGTATAAAAAACAAATTTACATCCCAGCCCTCGAAGTGTTCGAAGGTCAGGTTGGACGGGGCTTGGAGTAAGCAGAGAGAGGAAGGTGTCTGGTGGTGGAACAAGATGATCTCTAAGGTCCCTTCCAGCCCAAACCTGTCTGTGATCCTATAATTATATGCATAAGAATGCATTTAAAAAATCTTACTTTAAAAAATTTTTATGCAGCAGTGCATACAAAAATAAAAAAAAAACCAACTCTGCGCTGATTGTGCTGAAGAGAACATCCAACAGTGTCAGTCAATATCCATCCATCCCTGCTCTAGAAGGTGAGGCAGCACACTGAGAGCGAAGCCTTTGGCTCTGTGCTCAGGGCTGAGCCAGGCTGGAGCTCTGGATTTGCATCACCAGGGTCTGGTCGGTGCTCAGCGGAGCTCAGACTGGGAATGTGCCATTGCTTTTCATTAGAGGTTGGGATTTGCTGGAAACAGCTAGATGTATTATTCATGAGCATCTCCTGTGGAAGTCACAGACCAGTTTTCCTGGACTGCATTCAATGGAACAGATTTCCATGGAGCACGGCAGTGGCGTTGAAAGGCTCGTGTGAAACTTCTGTCAGCGACGAGCGGAGAAGCTCGTGAACGTCCCAATCCTCAAGAGACTAGGGAATACTGAGTTCGCTGCCTCCAGGAATTTGAAAATTATGAGTCAGGCCTCAGTTATAATTTTTTTTTCTTCTAAATACAAAGAAACCTCAGGGTCTTTATTTGCTTACTGGCTTGTGAACATTGAGTTCTTGTTCTCAAACACTCAGGCCCTCACAGTTGTGGAAATAAATCTATTTCTAAATGAAAAGCCAGATTCTCTTGCAAGAGCACCCCTAGAGAAGCTGACTGCAGGTTTCATAACTCCGCTGGGGTGTGCTGGACACTCCTGCAGGTCACTGCCACCACCTGAGCTGGACCTTCTCCATCTGGACTCGTGTGTGGTGCAGGTTATCACCCCTGGGCTCAGGAACTTGTAGCTGCTTTTAAAAATCTCCCAAACCGAGCCTTCCCAACTGAGAAAAGCACCCTTGAGGGAAGAGCTTGGAGTTGTGGACTTCATGAAGTGTCCAAGGCCAGGCTGGACAGGGCTTGGAGCAGCCTGGGACAGTGGGAAGTGTCCCTGCCCATGGCAAGGTGGCACTGGATGGGTTTTAATGCCCCTTCCAAACCAAACCATTCTGGATTCTCTCATTCTGTGACCATCTCCAAATAATGGCAGTGAAAAAGGAATTTTCTTGGCTCCTGCTTGCCCAGGAGCAGCCAGAGCCTGCAGAGCCCGTGCTGCAGCAGGGGCCGAGGAGCTGGCAAAGCACAGAGGTGCCCTCTGCTCTTGCTTTGGGATGACACAAAGAGATTATTTTAATCTCAGCTCTGAACCCCTGCCAAGCTTTATTTAAAAAAAAAAAATATATATATAAAGGAAGGCAAGCATGGGAAACTTCCGGGTACATTTCAGCCGTGTGAATAATGCCACACCTGTTTCCATTTGCTCTTCCCTCCTCCAGGTCCCCAAGCTGACTGCAGCGGCTGATCTGTTGCTCTGCCAGGAGGGTGGTGGTGACAGCAGGCACCCAGGGGCTGTGCTGGGCTGGGATGCTGAGGTGTTGGATCAGCTGCAGCAGGGAAGAGCCAGCACACGCAGAGGACCCAGAACTTCAGATGTAGTAGAGTTTTATAACAGAAACCAACAGCTGCCCAGCTCGTGTCCTTCCCTTCACCCTTGGAGGACAACATCAGCAAAAGTCTTTCAAAATTCATCCATTTCTGTGAAATGCTGCCCTTAAATGTCCTTAAGTGTGGAAACTTTGGGGTTGCAGAGTGGCTTCTGAAGAAGGTATGTAGCACTTGTTTAGGTCTGGTGTTGGATCAAGTTCATCATCTGCCACAGCTGCATTCAACCATCCAACACTTCGCCTGTTTTAACCTGAATCTCGTTTGCTGCTGAGCATTTTATTTCAAAGCTGACCTCTCGAAACCCAGTCCCTGTTTGTGAGGAAACGGTGCATCTCCAACCCAGCCTGGCCTGTGGTTCCTCCTGTGCCCACCTGAGGCTCAGCTTGCACAGAAAACATTCAGCACAGCTTTGCTGACAGCCTTTCCACCTCAGCAGTTAATCTCTGCCGCTGGCAACCATTCCTGTTTGCCCATCCAACCTGAGTGTCCCTCCCTGGAGCGTGTTCCTGCCAGGACAGCTCTGAGGAGCTGAGCTACAGCTCAGCCTCTGCCCCGAGAGCCGAAACACTCGGGGCTGCAGCCGAGGTGTCAAAGACAGGAGCTGCCTTCAGCTTGTCCCGGGGGAAAGCTGCCCAGCACGCAGCTGTCAGTGCTGGAACAGCTTCAGCACGAGGGTCAGGGTGTGAGGATCAGCTCTGTCACCTCGCCCAGAGCTGCCCTGAGTGCTGTGAGAACCCATGGTGGTGGCAGGTTCCTCCTCCCCCAGATTCCTGCAGCTCCTGGGGAGGATGGAGCCTCGCTGGTGAGGAGCTGGGCCAAGGAGAGTGGGATCAGAGCCTGCGGGAGGCTTTCATCTGGAAAGCCAAGCTGTGACTCAAGCAGCCGTGCGGTGATGTCCCATTGCTGCCCGGTGTGGGTGTGCAGCAGGGCTGGGAATGCTCTGCAGCGTGGCTGGGAATGCTCTTTGGCATGGCTGGGAATGCTCTGCAGCATGGCTGGGAATGCTCTGCAGCATGGCTGGGAACGCTCTGCAGCAGGGCTGGGAATGCTCTGCAGCAGGGCTGGGAACGCTCTGCAGCAGGGCTGGGAACGCTCCCTGGCACGGGAGGTGTTCCCATCCCATCAGGGACACAGAGGATGAGGAAGGGAGGTCAAATGATGGATGCTCTGTTAGCCTGTCCCAAAGGGTGAAAAAGTTCAGCAGAAAACCGCGTGAGCTTTCTGAGAGCTCGGGAGGTTGCGCAGGGCACATGTGGGTGCACCATGTGGGCTGACAGCTCTCGCAGCTCCCGGCTGGGGCTCTGGAGCTCGACCTGCTGCGTGTCAGAGGATTTGGCTGCTGCTGCTCTCGGCAGGCTGAGTATTGGCTGAGGAGTTTGGAAAGAGCTCTGCCTCTGCTCCTGTGCTGCTCCACAGGTGCCCCAGGGATCAGCCTTTGGGGTGGCATGGGACATTCACACCCTTGGGCTCCCTCCAGAGCAGAGTTACAGATTTCTGACTCCAAGGTGGAGATTGGAGAGTTGTTGTGTTTTTTCTCTCTGAGTTTTGGAGAGTTTTTATTTGTCTGTTGTACCTTAGCGAAAGAACCAAACTTCTCATTTCTCAAGGACAGAGAGCACTCGGAGAAGATGGCAATCTTTGGAAGGCTTCGGAGGCGCTGAGGTTCCCTGGTGGCTTCTGGTGGCCCAAGGTTTGGCTCGTGGCGCCTCAGACTCCCTGCTCGAGCCTCAGCAGGACTGGCTTTTGTGCAACCTCACAAAAAGAGCAGTTTTGGTGCTGCTCAAGAGGTGGGTGGGATTTTTTCTCTAAACCCCAGGTCCTGCGGGGGCACCTAGAAGGGATCTGTGTTTCCTAAGGCACGAGAGCTCTGATGGCCAACAAGTGAGAGTGTTTTTATTCAAGCTTTAAAAATATCTGCATCGCTCTAGGCTTGGTGTGCCAAATTTTCCATGTACATATATTTTTATTGTCTCCTTGCAACCTCTTTGTGGCTTTGACCTTTGAAGGTGAATCTGTTTACAACAGTGCTGAGCCAATGTGGAGACACCTGGGCATTCCTACCTCTTTTTTTTTTTTTTTAATGACCTTCAGGAAGTTGCTTCGTTTCTTTTGACCTTCCCTTCTTCCTTGGCTTGAACACTTGGGGAACTTAAGAAAAATGCGCTGCAAGAGACTCAACAGTACTGTAAATTGTGGATGAAAAATGAGAATTACTAAGAGATAAAAGATTATTAACATAGTGGGAATATCTCCTGGAAACTTAATGCAGGGTATCAAACGTACAGTATATTTAAAATGTTCATAAAACTGGAATTTTATTCTTGCAGAACTTTTGAATGTCTCCTCAGATTGATGAGTGCTGGCTGGCTGCGCGTGGCGGCGCGTGGAGACCGCCTGGAATTTATTTAAATTTCCTTGGAGATCGTGTGACGTTCACGGGGGGCCAAAAGCCCCGAATCAAATACTTCTCGCGACAACGAGCACGTTTGTCTCGGTGCGTTTGTGACAGATGCCACCACGCCATTCTTTGGCTGACGAGGAGCAGGGCACGGCAGTGATGTCACACCCCGAATGAGGAGCTGGGCAAGGCTGGCAGGGGACAGGACAGCCTGTGCTGCCCAGGGACAGCCTGGTGACACAGTTATTAATGTCCCAGCGGCTCTGCCCGCCCTGCTGCCTTTGCAAGGCTCCAAACCCTGTCCCAGTGTGTGAGCTCAGGTGTCCCGCGAGCAGATCTGTCACCCTGGGAAGTGGAACGCATCCACAGTGACACAGGCGACGTCCCTCATCACCCCAGCCACCAAAATTCGGGGGGAAGAGACAATTGCAAGTGCTAAAGATGCCAATTAGGCCTCCAGACAAATTGTCTCCTGTGGCTGGGGAGCAGCACCGCTCATTACCAACACACAGGTGTTGACAGAGACTTCAAGCAGCCCTTGGAGGGCTTTTATTTTTCTATTCCTGGTGGAATTTATTCATTTATTATTCCCCCAGAAGACATTTGGAGCAAGGTCCCTGCTTGTTCAGAAGCTCCCAGTGAGGTTTTTAATGTCAATATTGATTAGGGACATGGAAGGTGGATTTGATGAAGAGGTGCTCTAAGTGTGATATCCTCTGAAGGGTCAAACAATTGTTTCCTACCTGTGGTCAAAAAAAAACATTAGAGCAACACAATACAATCTTCATATGAACCACATTTTCTTCAAATGGGTGCTAAATCACAAAGATATCTTTTCATGGACCAGAATTCGTCACAATGGCATTATTTTATTCGAACTTATCAATATCTGTCTTGTGGTCTGTTACTTTCTGCGCAAAAATGGTCCCCTCTGGTGCAAAATTCTCTCTTGTAGGGACCATTAACAGCAAGCCGTCCTGTGGGTACTTAGTTAAAGAACATTTGAAATTTTCAGCTGAAAAAAGGAAATGGATTGGAAAATCCTCCGAAGACTGGATGACTCTACTGGCATCAGTCAGCTCTCGAGTTAATAAATCAAAGCCTTGCCAGCTGAAGTGTCTTGTCAGGAGTGCCACAAAGTCAGGTATGAAGTTGTTCTTTGTCAGAGCCTTGATGTATGTGCGTGGTAGGAGTGAGAGGGTGGCTTTGGACTTGTCAGGCATCAGAAGTCCCCTCTGGAGAGCAAGATCCATCTGTTTTCCCAATCTCTGCCTGGGTTCTGGGCTTGGTTACGTGACTTCCCCTTGAGAACATTTCCTCCGAATATTGTTCGTAAATATTTCCAAGAAACCAACAAACTATTGTTTGGCTTCTGTCTTTAGTTTGTTCTTTTTTTTCCCCTTTTTTTCTTTTTTTAAAAAAAACTTTTCTGGATAGCTTTTCAGCAGGGAGCATTGCTGCTGTGGGTCCTTTCAGCAGGTTGGGAGGGAGGGGATTTTGGGTTATTGCTCCTGGTTGGGGCAGTTTGTTTGCATGGCTGTTGACTTTGTTGTTGTTGTCTTTCCCCTCCATTTCTGGCAGTCTGGGGGTGGGTGGTTCCCTGCTTTGTTTCTCTGACCCTTTGTGAGTTATTTACCCAGGCAGGCTTTTCTGGGGGTGAGGTTTTCTTTGGGTTTTGCTGTTTGCTTCTGGGGTTTGCTGTGTCTCGGGGCACTTTTTGTTGTTGTTCAGCTTTTGTTATTCTGAAGTTCAGCTTGCTCTTGGTGACTTCCAAGTGGCTCCTGTGGCTGGGAGCTTCTGTAGCTGCTCCTTGACAGTCTGATTTACAGCCCAAAATGTTTTTCTGGGCTGCCCTCTGCTCAGGGAGAGTGCAGGGCCGGGAGCTGGGCTTCGGTGATCCTTGTGGGTCCCTATAAGACATTAAGAAAAACCCCAAACCAAACAAAAAACCAACCCCCCCACCCCAAACAAACAAAACCACACACACACACAAAACACCCCCAAACCGAAAAAACAAAAAAAAATCACAGACATTAAACACTCAAACAAACAACAACAAACAACCCCCAAATAATCACGAATGCATTTCTTCATTTGCTTTACAGCTCTGCAGGTCACACTGGGTATTTTATCCACCTGTCTTAGCCAATTCCAAAAAAGGCCACCCCAAGAATGTGTTTTATCCCTAAAACATCCCTTCAAATAAGTTTCTTCCTTGCCTCTCCCCCTGCCCTCCTGAATGTGATTGGGCATCTCCAGTGTAACAGGTCAGCTTTAAAAGATTCAACAAAATTTACAACTGTTTGCACGAATGGTGAAGACTTTTTTGAAAAATTTGAAAAATTTTCTGCATTTTTAGTTGAACAAAATTAAAATTTGGAAGCTAAAACATTGGGTTGGGGTTTTTTCCTCATTCCTTTTCACTACTCCTGCATTCCCTAAGAGCTGTGAGACAGAGGGTCCTTCCTCCTGCCCTGCTTTCTTCCCCTCCCCTTATCCACCCTGAAGGCTGGGGGGTGAACACCTGGGGGGTGAACATCTG